>OZ014532.1:49419634-49710055 GCA_963966105.1 Volucella zonaria | reverse complement strand
TGTGAATAGCAGACTTGAAACCGTCCAAGACAACTTGAATTGAACGTTCCGAAAAGTAATTTCTAATCCATTGAAGAAGAGAGTCATCGATTCCAAAAGCACGCATTTTCGACAAAAGAGTCTGATGCCAAACTCTGTCAAATGCCTTAGAAATATCAAGTGCAACTATCTTGCTTTCGCCAGATTGATGTACGCTTTGGTTTCACTTTTCGGTGAGACATGCCATCAAATCACCAGTGGACCTGTTCCTGCGAAAACCGTACTGCTGGTCATTAAGAAGTTTTCGTGTTTCGAGGTATTTCATGAGCTGACGATTTATCAGGGTTTCCATGACCTTGGAAAGAAGGGACGTAAGTGCAATGGGTCTGTAGGAGGAGAGAGAAGAAGATTCGCCGTTTTTAGGGACGGGCTGGAGAAACACTGTTTTCAATCTGCTTGAAAAGAGTCCTAAGGAGTAGGTTTTGCCAGCGTGGAAGAACAAGTCTTCAGAAGAAGAGGAGATTTACCATCTGGAGCAGCGGATTTACGTATGATGAGATCTTCAAGTACTCTTGCTACTACACGAGTGCGAAAGTGGATTTGTCCCATTGAAGAATCGACGCACTCAATTGTCGAGCGAGTGTCGAGTGTTGAGCTGGCCTCAAAGTGTGCAGCAAGCAAATTGGCCTTGTCGAAAGAGCTGGAATGTCATTGTAAATGAGCGTTCGGATGGAAGATGTGGCAGAATTTCTAATATTTTTGACGAACGACCAAAAATTTGTACTACCTTTGGGACATTGTAGTATTTTTTTGCCTCAGTTTTTGGTCGTATTGGAATTTTACACGTTTAAGAAAGACGTTGTAGTCATTCCTGGCTCGTTTATATTTTTTTTCGGTTTTCCTCAGTTGGGTTGGTCTTGAAGGACGGAAAAATTATTGCTCTAGCCTTGACAGCCTCTTTACAGCTCGAGTCGTACCATGCCTTTTCTTTTGGTTTGATACCCTCCATCCGATGAGGGATAAAGTTTCTCATTCTACAATTAAGAGAATGGTGTCTCTGATCATATTAGCAGCGGCATCCACGTCGTTATCAAGGAAACATAGCGACTAGTTAAAATTCCTAAAGAAGCGGTTAAGTCCGCTACAATTGGCTTTCTCGTATAGCCATACGATTCTTTTAGGAATCTTTTCTCTAACTGTATGGTCGGTGTACGAGAAATTAGCTGATATGACACAGTGGTCCGACGAGCCTAGAGGGGATAGCACATTGACCTTGTATTTGGCAGGGTGAGAAGTTAAAAACAAGTCTAGGATGTTGGCGGTGTGACTATCAACGCCTGGTATTCGTCGGGGCTCATTTTAAAGCTGGGTTAAGTTATTTTTCGCAGCGAAGATCTCAACACACCTTCCTTCGGGTGTTGTCTGTCCAGAATGTTGAAGCCACCCAGAATTGTGTATATTGAAATCGCCCGTAATCACGGTTTCAGTATGAGGATACAGGGATACATTTCTTTGAATGGAGTCAGACAGCGCTTCAAACTCGTGAAAGGTCGAGTTGCTGTCCGGTTTGGGGATTCTGTAAATAAAGCAGTAGTGGATTATTTGATTACGGAGATGGAATTTTAACCACATGAAATTGAATTTTGTATTGGAACAGGGACTACATTGTAGTGGAATTTGGTAAGCTATACCACTACGCACATAGATGGCGAGACCGCGATAAGGAAAGAATAGTGGCACTAGTTCGTAGCCAGGTAGCTTAAAATCAAAGTGATCTGAAAGTTGTGGGCGGGAATCTACCTGCGTTTCACTAAGTGCCAAGACAGCTGATCTGAATTTACAGACGTGGACGGAAGCGTAAAAATGATTACTTTTTAGCCCCACTCTAAATTCCCGGGCCATTACAACTTAACAAACACAAAAGACACAAACACCGATGCTAAGCAGGGCTGCAACGTGGAAATTCTGACGTTGGTTTACCGAATCAAATTGTTGTAGGTGTTAGGCCCTGAGACGGTGCACCAACAGAATTCACACTCGCAACTCGCTATTCATCAGGTGCTGGAAAGTTCTTCGGAAATAGAGTTCGGTCTCTGTTGAGGACGCGTTAATTATGCCGATTTAAGCTTCAAGCTCCAATGACCTCCATTGGATACTGGTTTCTCTCAATCCACACTCGACTTGCCCAATTTTCAGATAAATGCGAAAGAGGGCTATGACACAAGCAGGACACTAAACACATCAGCAGATAACTCTTGTATGGAGTTAACTGCAAAGTTAGAAATTTCACAACAGACACGATGACTTATCATGGAAACCGGCTTTGACATATTAGGCCCTCAGGTCGACAAGGAACTCAAAGACTTTGCCAGAGTCTTGAGAAAGAGATGGTACCAGATGTGTAGCTACTAGGCTGCACTCATAGTGGGGTACTTATGTTTTGAATTGACCCCCTTAAAACACTTAAAGGTGTTGTGGAGATGTAAAAGCTAGATATAATTGCAATCAAAGATGTACTATGGAATGAAGTAAATTTCCGGTAAAGAAAAAAATTAAACGTTTATAAAAATAGGCGAAATAGGGTAGGCGCTAAGAGGTGCCAATTTAGCGATACCCAATATGCAACTGCTTCTACATATCAATTGCGCTTATTTTACCCCCAAATGGTAATCATCGGGTGTACTGGTCTATGTTCAATCGGACTCGACTTGCCAAATATATAGCCATGAGTGCTGACCAGCGGCCAAAAATAGCATCACTGTAATCGAGACAGCGGATGAACTCCCCAGATGGAATCAACGGTGAAGGAAAATCCGGGAACAAAACAAATGAAACCTTATCCCGGCTACTCCGACTTATTTTCAGATCAGAGCGGTATGGATTTCCGAGACTAAGTCATAGTATTGGAAAGGAAATCATGGCGGATGGACCCTTAATGGACCAACTGCAGCGCTCACAACCCGTTTTAATTTGCCAAGATTAGCATGATATTTGCGCACGCACCCACGCCTCTACTTTGTCACGGAGCGAAGTATTGTCGTAGCTAGCACGCGGTTTTCACAAATCGATATTCACAAGGAGACTTGCAGAACTTCTGACCAATCAACCAGACTGCGACCGACTCAAGGCATTCCTCCGAACGATCTGACGGGCCAACATTGACTTGGACAGTTACCTTGTTGTAGCCAACAAACGGTTGGGGATGTACTGAACATGGAACTGGCAAAGGCAAGCTAATACTGTGAAGAACGTCTGATAGCTACAATTGCAAAATATCGCCAAATCCTTTTCCGATCGAATCTCACTTAATCTCTTAAAAGGTCCTATGGATACATTGCCAAAAAGCCATCAGAGATGCCGCCTCTGATGTGCTGGGATTCACTCGGCCACCTCAACGAAACCCCTGGTTTGACGATGACTGGCGGTAAACACATGCAACTAAGCAAGATACATATGTTACAAAGCGGAGATACATAGAAGGACGAGAACTGCCCAAGAGGAGATACGAAGACCGGTTTTTCAGGTGGAAAGAGAAGGAGGATGAGAAGCGAGCGGTCAAGGTAGAAAAAAGATGCTGCGGATATAAACCCCGAACCGAAGCCTGTAGAGACGAACAAGGGAGCATCGTATTAGAAGCACAGCCGATACTGAAGTTTTGGTCTGTAGACTGTATAACGGCGATGACGAATCAAACACCACTGTAAAGCAGAATGAACCGTTCAACATGGGCGATGTAGATCAATAATTCCTTCCACTCGACCTGGATGAAGTGAAGATTGCCATATTTAAGCTTAGGTCCAACAAAGCTGCTGGAGCAGACGGGCTGATTGCCAAGCATTTTCAGAACGGCGGGCGATGACTTAGTAAGGAGCATACATCAACTCATCTGTAAAATATTGTCAGACGAATGTATACACGATGAATGGAACTTCAGTATTGTGTATCCGATCCTCAAGAAAGGAAACTCTCTAAACGCCAACTACAGACACAGAGACATCAGTCTTCTTAACATCGCTAGTTTTAGTTTAGTTTTAAATGCATTTTATTTTCTAAATCATTAATTCTTACATACTAACAAAAAATGCTTAAATGCTAGCTTAAAATTACTTAACAATCTTACACTAACTTGCTGGCCCCACACAGGCACTCTAAGCTACTCTAAACTCTTACATCTATGTCTTTCGACTTTGTTTACATTTGATACTTATATATACTTATTTTCTGTGCTTAAGGCTAAGAAAACAATTTAACAAAAAACTTAGCATATGGACATAATTTTGTATTTTTTATAAAAACTTAATATCTAACTTAAAATAAACCTTAGTCTATCTAACCTACCTATACAATACACACATACACACACATAGACATTATACACAATTACATATATATACTAGTATATACCTTTATATATACTAATATATATATATATATTTCTTAAGTGTTTCTTCTTAACATCGCCTACAAGATCCTATCTGCCGAATTGTGTTAATGCCTGAAACCGTTCGTTAACCACCTGATTGGTCTATATCAATGCGTCTTTCAGCCAGAAAAGTCTACTATTGAGCAAAAATTCTTACTACGGCAGATCTTGGAAAAAAACCCATAAAACCATCTATAGAGACGAGCTATACAGAGGAAAGTTTAGTTTTGGCATCTCCGCCAAACTAATCGCTAATGAAAGATGACAATGTAGAATGCACGCGGCTCCATCACGGTCGGCAAGGAACTCACCGGGACCTTTAATGTCAAAAAACGATGTAGACATCATTTTTGAAAGAATATTGTAAATCACGCTCCAACACAAGTCTGTCCCATTACTCGCATACGACGATGATATTGACATAATCGGAAGAAAGCAGTATGATGTCAGTAGCGCTTTCGCGAGTATTGAGCCGGAAGCGGCGAAGATGGGCTTAACGGTCAACGAAGGCAAGACCAAGTATATGCTGTCAACCAAAAAGGATGCTACTTCTTTGGGCTAAGAAGGTAATTGACTAACAAAGCTCTCTTTCGAACAACAATTGTGATCCTATGTAATACCTTAATAATCCCAGTCCTGCTGTATGGCGCAGGATATGGGCTTTATTAAAAATGGATGAGCGTGCTCTTGGCTGTTTTCTTCGGGTGATTTTCGGTCCCGTCTGCATAGACGTGAGTTCAGTAGGAGATACAACGACGAACTGTACCGCGACATCGACTTAGAAGAGTGAGGAGCGAATGACAGAGATGGCTGAGTCATGTAGAGCAGATGAATATCAATGCTCCAGTTCGAAAAGACTTCGAATCGGCCCCGAGGGGTAACGCAGTAGAGGAAGACCGCGACTACGGTGGCGCATGCAAGTGGAAGGGGATCTGAACCAACCTAACGTGCGAAACTGGAGTAGTTTTTTTTTTTTAAAGAACTTATCACTCAGGTTGGTATTTTACTACACTTAAGCTAAAAACGAAGAATAACGAAGGCAGGACGATGTATAGCTGGGTTAATGGTCTTAGTTCCCACTTCGAAACTCTGACCACCATTATCAATAGATGCGCCAGGAATTGGGGATGTATCTAAATGCAATGGCATTTTCAACATTTGCTAAATAGGCACAATGTTGCATCGACAAGTATCTTAAAGGAAACCGGTATGAGTTTTGCTGACGGAGAAGGCAACCAAATAAATAATTGTATCCTTAGATAGCTTCAAGTGCGCTTATACTGAGGAGGTATTTTTCTACACCTATAAGCAGATTGATGACAGCTCTAGAAAGTCAAACTCTGGATTCTATGATATAACTATTTCTCGGTGATCATTTAAAGTTGCAGCGGAGAGCTTAATTTTGCCAAAGCAAAAAATGTTGGAAAACACATCAATTTTCAAATTGTATCAGTAGTTTTCAATATGTCTACCTTTGGCGCGAATAATGGTCTTGAGACGGCCGAAGAAAGCATTGCACGCTGCACGCAAGTGGCTCTGCGGTATTTTGGCCCATTCCCGGCGAAGTGCTTGTTTGCGGTAGTCCAAACTTTGGTATTTTTTAGTGCCAATCTTCGCCTTCAAAATACCCCAGACAGAGAAATAAAACGGATTTGCATCCGGAGAATTTGCAATCCATTGTGTCGAAGAAATGAAGTGTGGAACATTGTTTTTTAACCAATCTTGG
This sequence comes from Volucella zonaria, assembly GCA_963966105.1. Classification (NCBI taxonomy): domain Eukaryota; kingdom Metazoa; phylum Arthropoda; class Insecta; order Diptera; family Syrphidae; genus Volucella; species Volucella zonaria. The sequence continues at coordinate 49,703,927 of OZ014532.1, read as the reverse complement.
TTGACGCGCGCTTTGTGAGACGGCGCCGAGTCTTGTTGAAAGTCCACGGTCTCCGACCGAAATGATTGTTTGCCCAAGGCTTCAATACTGCCTCTGCATGCCACGGTCCAAAAATACGAGCGGAGAGCGACCATCGGCGGTTATGGCAGCCCAAACCGTCCATCTCTGCAGCCTGTTTTCTGGTGGTCGTCCGAAGGTTTACATTTTCGAAAGACCTCTCTGGCAAGTAAACACGGTCATTTTGTTTGTTGATATATTGCTCGATAAGGAATGGCGACTCATAGGAAAAAAACAAATTCGGGAACTCACCACTTTCGTGCAAGCGTAGCAACTTCTTCGCTCTTTCGACTCAAACTTTTTTCTGTTGCGGTGTAAGTTCGTGTGCTTTTTGGAACTTCAATGGCTTGAGCCCAAGCTCATTTTTCGGTATGTGTTGCATCCGTTCCAACGATATGTTGAGCTCACGAGCCATTTTTCTTCCACTTCAACGCGGATTTCGCTCAATTCGAGCCTTCACTTTCCAAACCATTTCTGCCGATGTTGCTGTTTTTTTATGACCACCTCCATGGCGTTTTGCAACGCTGCCAGTATCACGGTAACGAGCTATGGTTCGAGACACAAATGATTTATTCACGTTGAGGTGCTGGAGGGCTCTAACGTTAGCTACTTGTGGTTTTCCACCCAAATATAAAGCAATCACATTATAACGTTTGAATTCCATCGCGGATAAAAATTTTTCAACACAACTGTGACGCAAATCGTTTAAATGGCTTGTAAATAATAAAATTATTTGTCATGTGTCAAAATTTGAACTCACTGTCATGAACGGTTTGGAAATTAAGCAGTCTGAAGTTGGTAGCAGTTCGAGTCATTCAGGGTGTAATTTCCGTTTGCATATACCCAATTTGGAAAACGGTCGCTGTTTATATCAAAAAATTCTTTGTAATATACGGCAATTGACTTTGTCAGAACGGCTAGAATTCAGCGATTTTTATGGCTAGCTTCGAATTCATATCAAAGGTACAATGTGGCATGGTAAGATTACGTCTTATCTAGCCTGTCCAATTCGAAAGGAATGGCATATAGCTTGGTGTGTGCCACTGGAGACGATAAGTGCAAAGCAAGCACTGACTGGAAAGAACTGCGAGTTAAGTCCCAGATCTACTCTAGATTGTAGCGCCACCTAAAGCCTAAGTAAAGTGAAGTGGCTTAGTATTTCATGCTCTTCGTAAAAGTTTCGAGAAGAAAGAAACTATCCAGTTCACTTAATGAAAGTTCTCAAGAGATCATACGAAAATAATGTCCTAGACAGGTTTCTTTTTTATGAAGTGTTTATGTATGTGACTAGGTTGCCCACTATAAAATGTTAAAATGTTAGAGGCGTTACTGGGACTTTAACGTGGTATTTTTTAAGTTTGTGAACAGGTAATGGTATCCATTTTTCATCGGTGGTCACATACCGCATGAAAAAATTATTTTTATTTCGCTTAACAAGCTGAAAACAGCGCTCTGAATAATCAACACGTCGTCGTTTTTAGTAAACTGTGATTAAACATTTACCCACTTCGAATATAGCTTTCGCAAGCCCAAATACTCTTGCAAAATATTATCTGCATGGTCTATTGATATCTTTACGATGTCAGGTATCTCATACGCTTTCGCTTTACGGTTTTTCAAAACGATTTTGTGAATTCTTTCGGTGTTTTCGAACATAATAGCTTCATTTGGGTGCGTAGAGGGTACAGCTTCATTTGTACGTCTGTATGTACGACCAGCAAACCTGCGAGAAATGGTTGCTTTCGACAGGCAAGATTCCTTATAATATTTTCCAAGCCATACTTGAGTTTAATCGTTTTTTTTTTCATGAAATAACAGTATTTTATCGACATGCTAAACTGGTTTTTTTTCCATGGTTTTGAGAATATCAAAAGGTGCGTCACTAACACTTCAATATGAAAAATGGTTGGAATGTCATCAAATGTTGACACGTGTCGTTTGAAGGTTGGTACTCACATATCGTATAGATATGCTACTAGAGTCGCCATCTATGTGTCACTCTCAGGACTTTCAAAACCACCTGTTGAGGAAGCCAATGATGATAATGAAGTGAAAATATACTGAAATGAAAAAGGTATTTCCTTTTTCCATCCTCCTTCCTCCTATTTATGGCAAAATATTTCCATAAAAATACAGATATGTATAAAAACTGGCTAAGACAAAGAAAATTTCCATGAAATCGGCAATAATGGCTAATCCAAGCAACGTTAGAATTTTCGTGCACTACTTTCATTGGTATTTGTTTTTTTTTTATGTTTGCTGAATGGCTTGGGAATTCGGAGTAGGTAGATATATAATCACTTCGTCCAAAATTGTAAATATGGACCAGTTGTTTTGACACCTAGTGAAACACAGGTAGATCTCCGCTACACCTCTCGGATTACTCAGATCTGAAACTGCCTAGAAGACGCCATTATTTTTTTCTTACTGCTGTCTCTCCATTTACGTGCCCCGTGATGTAGCTTACCAAACACCGCCACAATGTGATGCTGCTTCAATCCGAAACTCAATTGTTTAAAATCCCTTCTCCGTAACCAAGTTAGCCACAACTACAGAAGCCCCAAATGACTTGTAATGAGTTTGATTCACTGCCTGGTTCTATTTAAATAATTATATCTCTGTATCCTCATACTGAAATCGTTATTACGGGTTATTTCAGCATACACAACTCTGGGTGCCTTCGACAGTTTGGACCAACTTCAGATTGATGAATTATTGAGATTTTCTCTGTGGAAAACAACTTAACCGAGCTTATAAGTTAGCCCACGATAATATCAGACACTGACGGTTATTCTGCCAACATCCAGTACTTGTTCTTAACTACACATTGTCAGCAAATTTCTCTTACACTGTGTGATCAGTTAGAGAAAAAATTCTTGTCAGAACCTGGCCAATACGTGAAACCCAATTGCAGTAAACTGGTCGTTATATGAACTGGTCGTTACCTTTGTTTGTTTCTTCGATAATGAAGTGGATGCCGCTGCCGATATGATTGCAACCACTGTTAGCTCTTAAAAATAACCAGACAGAGGATAATCAATCGCAAAAAGTTCAAATGAGTAGCAATGATTTCAACGTTTTCTAAAGGATATGAAATTCCGATCAAAAACTGAGGCAAAAAATACTACATATAGTGTCCGTATGGATGTAAAAGTTGTTCATCATTCATTAAAGATGTTAGAAACCCTGCCTAAACCTTCATTTCAACGCTCATTTGTAACGACATTGAAGCTAGCAGCTCTTTGGACAATACCTAGGCGTTAGATTCCAGATTGTATCATGTCGTCGACTATACTACGAGACAAATCCACTATTGCACTCGTGTAGTAGCAAGAGTATTCAAGGACCTCAATATACACAAACCCTCTGCTTCAAAGAATTTACTTGCCCTTCTTCTGAAAAGGAGTTTCTTCATTCTGGTATAACTACTGTGTAAGCATTTTCATCTACTTTTTAGGACTCTTTCCGAGGAGACGAAAGATAACATTTAATCAACACCTCCCTAAAGAGGCGAATATTCTTCTTTCTTTTCCTACAGACCTATGTATGTATTTACGTTTCTTCTTTCCAAGGTCATGGAAACGGTGATTAACCTTCAACACATGGGATATTTTGGGACTCGAGTTCACTGATGATTTGATGGCATGTCTCACCGTAATGTGGAACCATAATATAGTCTACACCAATCTGGTGAAGCAAGCTAATTGTATCTCATATTTCAAAGGCATTTCACAGAGTTTGGCATCAGGGTCTTTTGTGGAAAATGCGTGCAATTGGGAGAGACTAATCTCATTTTAGAAATTACCTTTCGGATTCCATTCAAGTCGTCTTGGACTATTTAAAGCCTGACTTAATTTTCACTAACGATCTCCCCTCTGCCACTACTTTTACAGCATATTTCTTTCCTGGCGACAGTCCTCTCTGCTTTTCATATTCGTTCCCACATACACGACCCTCCTTTTCGGCTGTAGAACGTATTTTAAGTTTATTAAATTCCGATATTAACAGCATTACCAATTTGGAATAAATAAAAAACTTTCACCCCTTCTGACCAGGCCTCAATATACATACATTTTAGGCATTTATCAAGATAAGATTCGAAACAGTGTGATAAAACTCATTAGTGGTGCTAATATTGCACAGTCAGTTGACAACCATGAACACCAGCGTAAAGTCTCCTACCTTATCTTGTTCCATCGCTCTTTTCACTACCAGCACTCCAATAAAAATGTCAATAGTGTTCCGCCTCTTCTAACCTTCAACACTATCACCCGTTTCACTATGAATGCTCAAAAGTTTACCGCCAAGGCCGTCGTAACGGAAGCACTCTGAAATATCGTAATTCTTTCATAAGCCATACTATGAGCTCCCTGTGGAGTTGTTTATTTCCTGGCCATTATAATCTGCAAACATTCAAAACCAGCTTAATCAGTATTTCTCTTGCTTTTTCCACTAATTTTCCTTTGCCCGCGCTGGATACACTAAAGACCTTGAGCGCGCTCTAATTATGAAAAAAAGCCCGAGTCAGAATAAATATCCTCAAAAAATTTAATACCTTGGCTTATAGAAGTACAAGCTGCCAAATTTCATGGTCGCAGAACTTAAGTTTGTGTCGACTACCAGCCAAAGAGTTGTGCATTTCAGGTAATTTCTATAAATTTCTATGACCACGTTGTCATTCCTAAATGTCCAACAGTTCCATGGATGTTGAATCACAGAAGATGATTCACAGGATGACTGAATACTAGAATACTACAATAACTGAAAATTCAAAATTAGCCCTATAAAATCAACTGATTCAGTATAACGGTCTCCTTTGCAAAAAAAGATTTAGTTCAAAACATCGTCTGTAAAAGATGTAAATACTATCGAAATTGCAGGCATCTCAAGAGTACATTGCACTTAAATTGCACAAAGGAAAATCAACTCTTATCTCACACTACCTCGATATTATTGTTCTCCGATACATACACATACGTACGAGTACTATCATACATATCGCTGTTATTTATCTCTGACTACACTTAAAGATGTTCTTTATCATAGATACTTATCAGAAAATGTGCTTGTACATTGTTTGAAGATTAGCCAAATTTGTTTAGCAACAGCTCATTAAAAACAAACACTTCAGAGTCATTGAGAGCTCTCGTAATCTTCTCAAGTAGGGCGCTCTTGGTACTCGGGTACCTGAGTCACCTTTTTTCGGTGATTGCACCTGTAGATACTCAACGTCCATGTGAATGCAATTTTTTAAATTTCTAACAAACAAGAAAAATATATGTCAAATACGTTTTGTTTTGGATGAGCAGACGGCTTTGGTGATTTAGAGATTTTTTCTAAAAAAAAACTCTCGAGAAACGTTAACACAATAATTCGTGATGTTATCTAAAAACGTAAGCATTAACTTTTATGATTTTTGCTACTTGAGGAGTGGGTTTGAGTTGAAGGGCGTCCAATATCGATATTCGAAAATACTCTTATATATGACAGATGGGTTTTGGAAGAGAGTAGGTACGATGTGTGTCTCGTTTTACTGCAGATCAAATTGGTCTTTTCTTTCAAAAGTCTGTTGATTTATTAAAAGAAGTTAACTTTCGAAATGGTTATGGAATATGCTCGTAATTTTATTTAAAAGATTGCTTTGGCCGGGCTGTGTCTATCTATGATTTGGGATGTTTTTCCATTATTTCTGCGCTTAAGTATGTGAATAGTGTCTGGATATAACCGAATCGCAACTCAGTAGATATGTATATGGGTGGCAATCATCAATGATTTTTGGACAAAAATAAAGTCTTTATCATGGCTCCATAGTGCACTCTGTTGACGTTGTTGCATCTTCATCTTCAAAGAAGAATGGGTCAGGTTTCAATGTCGCTCCGGGAAAACACGAGTTTAACAGGTGACCCGGCGCGTCCCCAGGTGGTGGATAGGGGAATGTCATATGCTCACTCATAAGGTAGGGGCTGTACGCTCCCGGGACCAAGAGCAATCCATTACATTCCCAGGTCAAGGTGTTATGGAATACGTGCCGGGGACTGAATGGCGCAGGGAATCATATGTGCATCACTTGTGAACATGTCGGAGGCCTCTTGTATAGGAGCTCAGCCCGTGCAGACTAACCTTTCCAGCTATACTCGTGGGTTCAAAAATAAACCAAAATAACGAAACTAACATTTAGTGGGTGGAGTCAGCAGAAGTATTTCTGCTCCGGTCCCCAGTATCTCTGATTGCGATGGAGACAGAAGAGTTAACTTTCTGCCCAGAAAGAAAATATTCCAGGCACTGTGGCAAAGCCAGTAACAGACTTCAAAACCCAGCAGAGATTTGGTTACTTCACTATAAGCTCAAAGGCGCCGAATTGTTGCCTTGGTAACAGATAGCATGAAATTAGAACAGACAGAGGAAATTGTGTCAAGTTTTTTTTGGCATAAACACCTGCCGTGTAGACATAAATTTACGGGGTGCCCATACATACATGGGAGCAAGGATACGCCTCCCCATCGTTCTCCGTCGATCCTTTGATACCAATTCGGAACCGTGTTGTAGGCAAAAGTTCCTCCCTTGGTATGAGTCGAGGCCGACCTAAAACCACTAAGCACCTAGTACTTATTGCAACTCTACATTGGGTAAACCTAACAGGAAGACCCTTCCGCGATTTTGGGTATAAACCACAACCACCATGACGCTCCCACATGGGGGTGTATCTCTAACAAGTCAGGCCCGGACCGAGATCCGGTCCCCCCAACAGGGCCTAGGACCGGCCGCTTGTAACTGGTCAAATCGTACCAACCTTCGGTGGCGTCAGCTAAAAACCGTTACGATAAGATTAGTACTTTGCTCTGCCCCCGCTTTTTATTAAACAACGTCAATGATGGGGGAAACCTTGATAATTGGGCGGGGTCCTAGACACAGAAGACAACGAGCGCATATGATATGTACAGTTTCTTGCCATGAGGACAACAGAAGCTGATAATCCCAGAAGATGCTGGTCCACGTACAACTCGCCGAGGCCACAGTCAGCGTCAAACAAAGACATAAGTTCTGGCTCTTCGCAAGGGGGGCTTAAGCAGTTGAGCGTTAATCGCAGCAGAATACGTCTGAGGGCACAGAAAGCAGCCACCACTACTCACTCAGAAACTAACAAGCGCTCTAAGTGCAAGAAATAAACCATTAGCGCAATGTCGTATTGCAGGATTGTCCTACAGTGATGCTACAGCCCAATGTAAAATTGCCATTATGCCGACAGCTCAAAACTCCAGCAAATCAAGAAATGACTGCTGGTGCAAGCAGATAAATCAAAGAGTCTCCAAAATTTGTCGCCATCTCACCAAAAGATGCCTGGCTCTCGATCACATGCTATGACACAGAAACCAAGAATAGTTTCCTGTCCGCTGTAGGAAAAATAAAACCTTGGCCAAATGCGGATCTTCTGATAAGCCAGGACGAGAATATCCCCAAAACATCGACATGTGTCGATGGAGGTTTTCCGGAGGTTCTCCGGAGTAGAATAGCCAGTCAAAATTCTGATATTTCTACCTAGGGTTGGCGAATCCTCACAAACCCAAAGAAGAACAATTAGAGATAAACTATTGTTTTCTCACTAAGTGAGAAGTCGAAAGAGCAAAATCTTCCTAAGCTTCTCATAAATTCTGATGCGAATTAAAGCGTTTAAAGCATATCCCATGAGGAGACCTGACGTGCAAATTGAAGAAAGAGCAACACCTTCTCATTCAAAGTTCGGAACATAACAAATGCTTATTGGTGCCCAGATAGACACAAATGCCCTCTGGCATACGCAAGCAGCTTGATAAAACAGCCGATCCACATGGATCAAATACTGCAAAAGATTTATCCTCAACATGCACGATGCCGGAAGACAGCACTTAGACTGAACATTCTAGCAGCTTTGCCAGCATCGCCCTAACTCAATTGTTATGGGCTTAAGGTGCATCTAAATTAATCTAAAGCACTGTAATTTCCAAGTTCTGAGTCGTAGATTTGATACGGATCAACTAGATATAGCTCTCATCCAGGAGCCATATTTTTAGAAAGATCAGATAAAGAGCATATATGCTCTATAACTCTTGTAATGAAGGCAGATCAATAGCCTGGATTCTTTATAAAAGTAATATTAAAACTAATCCAAATCTAGAGCTTACCAGCAAAGACTTGGTGGCGGCAATAACCGAGCTTCCCACAGAAGGAGGTATGGCAAAAGCAGTCACTTGATCAGCATATCTTCCGGGCAACTCCACTAACCTAGAATTCCTGAAACTGAAGAGACTTTTGAAGGCTAACCACACATTGTGCGGGAGCTAGAACATAAACATCATAAATGATTAATTATGGGAATAGCCCCACTTTTATAAACAGAATCGGTTAGAGGTCCTATATAGATTTCTCCCTGTGCACCCCATTTATAAAAAGAAAATCGTTGAAAATTCGCATGTATCAACAGAAACTCCAATGTCTGATCATCCCCACATTTTGCCCAGTGTCAATCTCGGAACTATACATCTAGAATCATACAAACAGCGAAGACCCACAGACTGGGACCCATACAGCCTAAAACACAGCTTGGAAAACATAACTAGCTATAAGTAGGTGGTAAGAGATATTAACAGCCTTGAACTTGTTTGTGACAAACTAACCACAGCCATTACAAGTGTATATCACCATTTTTGCCTGGAAAAGACTAAAGGATCACCTCTTGGTGGTCTAAAAACTCGCAAAGTTGGGAACTGAGACCAGAAAACTTTTTAACAGAGCGAAAAGAAATGGAGATAGGATAGCCTTACTAGATACTATACAATCTTGAGATTAGGAGAGCTAATCGTGGGAGGGAAAACGCCCAGCAGCACCCTAATGAAATTGGGTTATTGAAAAAGGCAGACGGCACTTTTGCTAAAAACGGACTTGAGACATTAAATCTCTTAGTCGAAACGTGGTTATACCGCTCATCCATTATTACGCTTTCCCCAGAAAATCTTCTCATGGAAAGGATCATAAGACCCTCCAGAGGGGGTTGGTTGAGGGCAAGGGAACTATATCATGAAGACAAAATAAAATGGGCAATCGCCTCATTTCAACTATTCACAGTCCCGAGCGATGATGGAGTCTTCCCGGCTCTCGACTACATTCCTTTCTTGGCTCAGATTCCAGCCAAAACCATTCCCGTGCACAGGGAAAGTCGTTTTTGTATGTTTTCAGCATCAGAAGTTTTAGTGTCATTGCATAATATGGCATGTCCATTTAACTAGCGCCAAGAGACAGCCGGCGAGCAAGGTCATCAAAGCTCCAGTGCGTGTTGTACCAAAGGCCACTGTCATTAAAACGATGGTGGCTTTGTGCGCGTAGCCTATAATATGAATATCAAGGCCGAGTAGAGATAGGCGTGATAGCGACAGCCTCATGCGGCCGAGTCAGACTGTTTTCCGGAGTCAGGTAGAAGCAGCAGTGTCGTGTCTTCATGAAAGCTTATTCCACCAGACAACCGAAGCTTATCATATTCGTGTAGAACCAAAGGATACTTGGCCAAATAATGCGAATTTTGGAAATATACTTGTATTTCCACAGGTGTGTGTCTTCCTTAATGACTGCCAATATGTCCTAAACATCTGCCAAATTTGAGAGCTTATTTGGCAGTTACGAGTATTACGAGTATGCCTATCGAAAGTTCTTAAAAAGAAAACACTGATATGACTCATCTCCGTATTTCAAACCGAGACTCAAGTAATAGTGTTGTGAATCAGGATAAACTTTAAATAGACTAGTAAACAATAAGAACATTTACATTGTCTCTGGTGCCTAAACTACGCTACTTTTCGAACTACTCAAACAGAAAAATGTATTGGCAGGATGGCTACAATGTCAATGAAATAGCAGATGAACACTTCGGAAATATTGTCCAATCGTACTCCATTGAGCAAGCACTTTAATGTCTAAGCAATCTGTAATAGATTCGATAGGTCTCTAGGGGATTTGCAGGAAGCACAGCCATTAGATTTGAAAGTACACAATTGCATAAGTACAGCTGTCTCTGGTGTGTAAAGTGCACTCCTGTTTGTAGGCGTAATTCCACTAAATGCCCATACATTCATGGGAACAAGAATACGCCTTGCCATCACTCTCCGTCAATTCACTTTGATACTAAAATGGAACTTGTGTGTTGGAGCCATAAGGTCCAACTTTGTTATGAGTCGAAACCGACCTAAAGCCGCAGTAAGGGTCTGAGAACTCAGTATTTATTGCAACTCTACATTGTGTCTCAACCAATAGGAGTACACTTCCCGCGATCTTGGGTTTAAACCACAGCCACCATGGCGCTCACCCAAGGGGGCTTGTCTCTACAAATCAGGCCCGGACCGAAATCCAGGGGCTCCAGGAACAGTGAATTAAGTCATGCTAGGGTGGTGGTCCTGCCGCCAATAGGGACTATGATCGGCAGCTTTTAACTGGTCAAACCGTAGTATCTTTCCGTTAAGTTCAGAAGACCGTTGCGATAAGACCAGTACTTTGCTCTGCCTCCAACGCCATCGATGGGCGAATCCTTGATAATTGGGGGGGAGCCCTTGCATACTTCCCAACCGATTTTTCAGTATTAAAGATGCATTCGATTCTCTTATCATACAACCTAAAAGCATTCTGGCTTACACCAGATAATAAAACCAACAATATTTTATAGGGCTGGTCAGTCAAATGACAAGAATATGCAATCTATCCTGAATAAGTGATTTAGAATATCTGAATATACCTGGCAAGCCAGAGTCTATCGTGAACACCTCGAGTTAGAAGGCTACGGTGTCCCAGGCAGAGGTTATTCTCGGACCCGTTAATTTAAGTAAAACCCTTTTAACTCGATAACTTCAATTTTGACATAACTCACAGCATAATGTTGTCCTTAAAGTTCAAAGTTAAATGAAAGATTTTGACAACCAGACCCCGTTAAACATAGAGATAGCCAACAAAGTTGTAGATAAACTGACGGTCTTATTTGGTTGTTAAAAAGTAGCTCTCATATCTTATATCATGCTCATCAGACAAACCTTTTAACCAGACAGATATAATTCTCTAGAATTCTAATTGATAATAAACTGTCAAAAATTGTTGCTTTTTCGACCTACGACAGTATTCATATTCGTATAACTAACCATTTGTCCAAAGTAACTGCTCAATTCTGTCACTTATAACATCATCATCATCATTTGACCGACGAATAAGGAAAATCCAAGAAATGAGCCAACACATCCGATTACGAGGAGTGTGCGCCAAATCAAAAGATCTGGCTGGCATTCATTGTGGCAATCATACAAAGCAACCGAAACGGGCTGAGTACAATTAACCACGAGTTGGCGGGATATATGGGCGAGCATCTGATGAAAGGTGTGTACATTGTACCATAGATACACTTCGCTGACTGTGGATCATTAAGCACATAATGGACACTGGAACATTAACAGAACTGATGGAGGCGCACTGTACGAGTACACTGTATTCGTGCAGTACAGACAGCTCAGCACAGGGTTGCGTCGCGTCATTTGAAGCAATGAATCGGAATCACTAGATTTTTCATTGCCGAGAATTATGAATTACGATGAGGAGTCTTGGTCTTGCATCTGGTGACTGCCCACGCACATGGGCAATCCTAAATCCATTGGACCGGCCGAAGAGAAAACAAAACGATTAAATGGAAGAGAACTGTGAATTCGACGAGTACGAGTATGTTTCCAAAGATCAATAACCGACCACACAGTTCGGAAACGTACCTGGATTTGGATTCTCCCATTCTCCTACGACTGTAGAAACGTTGTTGTTGGGATGTTTTCATTCATAAATCCACTGCGCACTGCACGGATTAGTCATCGGTGGCTCTTCTCGAATATGGACGCCCGTTGATGGATTACAAGATGAATGAGAGACTTTGACTTGGAACTGGTGATTCGTTATACTGTTGCTGGTTGTTGGTTGTTGGTGGAATCGAGTGGTACGGTACGGATGCAACTAGTATGGAGTGTAATGTGTTTGTCAAGGTTTTCCTTGGCTTGGTCATGTGGGTGAATATTTTTTGCAATTAATTTTATAATTATGAAATCGACGAAACACAGAGCCAAACTGCGCAACCTATAGCTTAAGGTTAAAGCAAGTGTTTCACCTAAATTTCGGGAGCAGTTCTGTTTTGACCTTTTAAGTTGTGCATACCTAAGACGAATACGAGTACGATGGTTGTGGCTTCAAGTATAAGAGCCAATGAGAACATCCCTTCCACATAGTTACATGACAGACGTTGGATCACAGATATTGAAACGGATTTTAATTCTGACAATGCAGGATATTTAGGGCCCCTTTTGAGTGTAGCTGTATAGGATGGCAGCCTGCAAGAATCAATTGGAGTTTGGACGGACTTGCGGGTAGTCAAATGGAACCTTAGAACCTTAGTACAGCAAAGCGGCATCAGTAATGATGTTCAAATAGTTTGAATCAAATCTTTTGATAGCTATTACTGTGTTAACACAGTTTCTATGTACGAGTACCCTTACAAAAGTATTTCAAGGTATTTTAATTTTTTTTAGTTAAACTATGACTGTATCCTGCAACAGCTACCTAAAAATTAGCAAATTGCAGTGCGGCGCCTATCTGACTACGGTCCAGACATGCTGAATCCATCATCGACTCAGATGGATTAAGCGATCACCTTCCTTATGAGCGCTTTAGATACGATCGCCTAGCATTTAATAGCTATCACAAAGGCCTCGGCCGCACTCATTCTGCGTCGATTTAAAGACGCAGAAAACATGGTCCTAATCGGGAACCATGGATTGTAGATAGCGTGGTTCGTGGACTTGGGACACCTGAACACGTTCCGCTCTATACAAAAGACAAAGATAAGATCAGAACTTGAATATTAGTGAAACGTAGCCTCAATAAACTCTTACTTCTGAATCTCAGCGACCCAGACATTACCGTTGCTAGACTTAATACTGTTAAAGAGTGTCTTGGAGGCTAGAAGGTAGAAGACTGGCCTGATCAGGGCAGTACCAAACTAACGATAGAGATGAGCCACTTTTTGATTATACTATATGTACTAATCTCGTTGTTTGCAATATCGACAATGAGCCCACCTTTATAACTAAAAACCGAAAAGAAGTGATAGATCTCTTGGCTCCGAGAGCATCACTCAAATTATAACGAACTGGATGGTACGGTCTGAGGACCCTGTTTTAGATCACATATATGTACATGCAATTCAGTCTGAATAATGCTCCTCCTCGTCAAGTTCCGGAATTATCGGAAAACTGATTGGTCAAAATACAGAGGAACAATTTTAAAACTATTCTTCTCTGAACCCTTAAGTCCCCCGCGTAACACCAACAAGCTTGACATAAAAGTCAAGGTATTCACCTGGATCTCATTCAGGCTATGGTTGCTTCCTGCCCTCTTATTCAAACTAGAGGCAAGAAAAAGCCGCAACTGGACATATGAACTGGGACCGCTTAGAAACGTTTACAGGAAAATTTTCAACCAAGCAAAAAACTTAAGATAAGTGACGGCTCGGGACTCATATAAGGAATCCCTCAAAATATATAAAAACGAACTGAGGAAGGCAAAGTCATAGTTCTGGAGGTCATTCAGTGAAAAGATAATAGAAACCTTTGAAGCATCGCGTCTAAGAAAAATCCTCCGTACAAATCCAATGCTGTTTGAAAAGACCGATTGCTCTTGGACGATCTCAAGTGATGAATCGCTCAACTTGCTTATGGACACTCTCTTTTCAGGTAGCTTCCTATTCATGGCCAGCGAAAACCTTAGTAGGACTACTGCAGCCGTAACCAATACTCACGGTCTAATTACAAGAAACATGCTACTGAGCCGGACGGTATAATACCTGCCGAGCTACAAAGGTCCACATGGGGAGCTGCATAGAAATGATCCACATGATCACATAATTATCCTACCAGGAAAAGGTATCATCGGTATACCAATCGCTACGGGCAAACTAAAACTGGAGCTGGATGCTGTTATAAAAACAAACTTTCAGTGAATTGTTGAGTCAACATGTCAAATCTGGTCAAAACTGGATCTGAATCGTTCTAACAGTTTGATCTTTCAAAATATGAAACATCTCAGCGCTATTATAGGTGTCATCACTGGACACTGTCTTGAAAGCAAGCACACAAAAAGGCTTGACGGTTTTAGAAACGACTACGGCGGAAGTTGCATGGACTAGGAGAAGAAGGAGGAGGAGGAGGAGATAATCCTTCTCTGTACACGCCCAGCTCTCTCCCGAATCACAAAACTTTATTCTACAACGACTTAAGCGATCTAAAATATATAGACGTTAACAGTCTCTTACGCGTCATCAAAAGCTCCAACTGGTTCGAAGAATAGAAAGATCACAGATCCACGTGACATCACAATGGGCCAATAGGCCTAAGTGGGTTAGTTTATTTTTTTCAACGGCCACTGTTACCTAACCTATCATCTTGGTTTATTTTGAAGGAAAAGCTTGTGTCCTTGATTACCAACATGTGCTCAGAAGGAAGCATTCAACCATCGACCAGGTGAAGAGAAAAATCATTTGGTCAAGCGTATTCCTTTCAAGCCTTTGATAAGGTTTGGTATGGAGGCTTCAAGTTCAAATTACAACATGTCTCTACAACATATTTAGAATTCGTTTCGGGAATAACCGCTTTTAGGTCAGACACAGAAATGAATATTCGCAATTCAAAGAGATTTTAGCAAACGTACAAGGAATAGTTCTTGCTCCCACTATAAAACCGCAATGTTCTCTGAACTATGTATTGTATGCAAATTGGAAAGACAAATGTTTGGCGGTTTGTCCTCAATGAAACCAAATCTGTTCAAGTAAATTTCACAAATACGAAATGAATAGCTTGAATGTCTTTATAAGCCCGGTCTGTATTCCGGTCGCAAACGAAGCTTAGTATCTCAGAATGGCAACTGAAGGGAAGAAAACGTACGTAAAAATGGAACGTAAGCAGCTCAAAAACAAGTACGGAGAAGTATAAGAGTACTGGTTAATTACAAAATACAAAGCCAGTGTGGTATACAACTCTGGCGTTGCCGAAATTAAAGTGCTTGGAGAGGGTTTTACCAGTCTATGAATTCTGGACGGGCAAAACTAATTGCGCAGTCTGAAAAGGACCCAGACCTTGGCACGATAAAGATTAACATCATCTAAATAATGAAGCAGGCAATAACTTTCATTGGAAAAACACAAAGCCTACTTGAGAGAGTGAGAAACATCTATGCCGGTTTTGTTCAGAAGTATAATCTCTAAAAAGACAAAAAAGACAAAAAAGACTTCAAGGGAGCTAAGTTTACAGCTCTATGAAACGAATGGAACTCTTTGTTCTGCAAGAACTACCAAGGCACAACCCTGTGAACGTTTACATCAAAGGGCATATCCAGCATGGCTTCCGACTCTTTAAACCGACCATAGACCATATAAGACAAATTTTGGTAAGACCTGTGTATCAACACAGAGTCAAAGGTATGAGTATATCGGAGCAGCTTTGGAACATTCTCCATCCGAAGCTCTTTTTCGCAATAACTGATCTGTGCAGTGTAATGTTGGAAAACACTCACCTTGCGTTTGTACACGGAAGTTAAACTAGTAGGGTTATTGTTAAGTTTTTCTCTGCTAGCAGGTCAACTAACAGCCTACTCGCAGGCAAAATTCTCTGCTGTTAAAGCTACTACTTCGCTACCAGTTGCCTCTCTCGTGTCCAAATGCTCTAACCCACGTAAACTTTACTAGTTTAACCCGCGTATGTAAACTCTAGGTCAGTGTGATGTGGGGTTCGAAAACTCACTCACAGAAGTAAGGAGTGTTTTTTTTTTACTGTCAGAACTTCCAATAAAGATAACTTTAAAACCTATTTGCAGTTTCATTGACAAATTATCACAGATGGACTCAGGCCAGAAGAATATTTGTCTTGGAAATGGGTTTGTTTGGTCCTCATAATTGACCAAATATGATCGCCATTTGCCGTGTTATGGGTAGATTATTTATCACGTGCACTCTATATCACGAAAAGCTAAAAACCAATTAACGTTTGGGATTGCAAACTAGACAAAATGCCATTTCAGAGGTGAGGGAGATCTTAAAATGAAGCATGACACTCTATTACACCGAGGAAAGTGCATTTGGTTTGGTCTTCACGCTTTGGCTAATCGGTCCTTATTCGTTCATAAATGAGGCCGGAACTCCTATGATCAACGTTACCGGACAGAGAGTCATAGACCACTTTTCTTGCAAGCTATGGAGGACATAGATCCGGATGATTTGTAAAGAGTCGCATTTCTCCAAAAGAGATTGTCTGAATTCACACATACCATCTTTTGAGAGATGTCATTTTTTTGATTATAATCGTCCCTTTAAGTGAAAAATTAAGCGTGTCGGGAAAAGAATTTCATCGACTTATTCACTCCATAATTCTGCTGTGCCAGCGAGACAACGAAACACCAGGTGTGAACAGAATATTGCGGCTGTACGTGAGTCGGTAAGTCAACTTCGCAATCGATCGATTTCGGACCCGGATTGCAGATGCAGACTATGGCCAATATGTGACGGCGCTGGTGAACAGAAGTTGCCCGCAAGGCGGAGACCTATCATTATTAATGTTGTGCATGTTGTTCCTCTCGATGTTGAACGCTTTCAATAGCTCTTTTGCTGGTCGCTCTATGCAGCGCCTCGAAACATTTTTTATATTCAGTTTTCCGTATGTCCTTCACGCAAACGTCTCATAACGCCCAAATAATACGAGTACTCTCTGTTTACTTTATTTACTTTGGCCTTCTGGCAAAAATTCTTGATGCACTACACCGTTGTAATCCATGAAAACCGTGAGCATTGCCTTCGTTTTTGACTGAAAACGACGTGGTTTTTTTGATCTCGGCTCATTTGATGAACGCCATTCACTTGCCTGATGTCTGGATTGCGTGTCGTACTCATAAACCCACGGCTACGTCTCCCAGTAATGATCCTTTTGATGAATAAGGGATCAGATTCAGCTTCGCAAATCATCTCTTTTGCGACGTCAACACGGTCCCTTTTTTGCATGAAATTGAGGTCTTTTGGCACCAACTTTGCTGCTACACGACGGAAATCCAAATCATTAATCAAAATGTCTTGGGCGGATCCATAGGCAATGTTCAAGTCCTCCGCTATCTCTCTGATGGTTAATTTGCGGTAATTGACCAACATTTCTTTTACGAGTACTTCATCAATGTTTTCGTCAGTTTTCGATGTCGATGGTCTGCCACTGCGTTCAACACCTTCGATTGACTCACGACCACTTTTGAGCCGCTCGTGTCACTGGTAAACGACCGTTTTCTTTAGAGAATCGTTGCCGAAACACTTTTCCAACATTTCCAAAGTTCGCGCACCATTAAATCCGTTTTTACGCAAAATTTAATACGAGTACAAGTTCGTTGTTGCAAATTTAAATCCATTTCTAAAATTGTAAAAAATCGGCAACACACACATGCATAGATGTACTCTTGGCTATGTAACTTTTGCAAATGTCAAGCTATGACGCTAAGATTTAAAGGGAATATCAACAACAGATTTACCAACTTAACAACAAAAAAATAGAACTCAAATCCGTACAATGAGAGCGCCACACGGTGGTGTCCCCCTGGAACTTTTTGATCAAGGTTGTATGCTCAGGCATATGCAGATGAAGTAGCTACACTATCTCGTGGATTACGTCTAGTGACTGCCTGAGATAGAATGCTATCAGTCCTAGATGCTATCGACGATTGCTGCACTAGGAATGGGATCTTAGTCAATTCTTTTAAAACTGAGGTTTTCTTTTCACGAGAAGAAGGAAGTTGATCAGTCTAACTCATCTGTTACTTAAAGGCATCATCATGGACAAAGTAAAGTATTTGGGAGTCATCTCGGATGACAAACTTCTTTGAGTATTACAAAATGTTCACAGCGCTCTCGGCTTTCTGGCGTTATAATGGGACTTTCTGAAAGGTATGGGGCTTGCTACTGAAGGGCCCTCTGGATATGAACGGCCGAAATAAGGTCAATTATGTCCTCTGGGTTATCTGGTGGAACAAGCTTTCACCAAAATATGTCACTGCTACTTTCATCAGACTCCTATAAACGATGTGTTTCGCCTGCATGAGGACTTTCCTAGCCCTGAATCTGCCCCAGACGCACTGATGAATCTTCCTCCCCTTGATATTAATATCGTGGGCTGCAGTCTCGAAGCCATCTTCTGTTTTAAGAGAAGTGATCTTTGGTACAACACGCATTGGAGTTTTGTGCTGTTTGCCATGCCATCGACATAGATTTTCCCTGTGCACAGAAATGGTTTCGGCCAGAATCTGAACGTAGAAAGGAATGTCGTCGAGTCTTCACGGATTGCTTTAAGATTAATTTTGGATGCGACACTGCTGTCTTTCTGGGAGACGACAGCGTTAGATTTCACTCTTCATTAGGAAAAACTTGCGTCTGTCTTGCATGCGGTGATATACGAAATTCTGATAGGAATTGCTTTGAAGGATAAGTGTAGGGGTCAAAGGATCTCCGTCTGTAGCAACAGCTAAGCTGGGCTTAAAGCCTTGCTGACTTCACAGCTCATTCGAGAATGCACGACTTTATTGAACGCTGTTGGAATCGCCGACGAACTTACGACGCAAAAGCAAAGAGAAAGGTTTTCCAGGGACCGAGCTTGCGTTAGGACAGCCTGCGTCCTCGGTTAGAGCTGCCATTGACAGTTGCGTCGGTCCAGATTGAAATAACGCACATTGCTTGCTGTAGTCGTAGCGGAGCATTATGTGTTTGCTAAGTGCTTAAGTTTGTTAGGTATAACTGGCACAACATCCTAGGATGTTTGCTATGAAAATAGCGACCACACCGGAGAACACTACCCTTGTGAGTGTCCGAACTACGCTCGCTCGCGTCTGGCGAAGCGCTTGCTCATCTTTCTACGAAAGACTGAGAAATTTCAAGACATTGTACTCATAGGATACTGAAGCTCTGTCTGAGTGTTCTGTTCCGATAGAAAAAAAATATATTTAGGCCTTGGTAGTACATTCAAATTAAGGTTTTTGACTTGGGCTGAATTTCTGTTACTGGGATGAAATATTCTGCATGGGGGAGTTCTTAACATCCTGTATCGAGTATCCTCGTTGTTTAATAACTTAAATCAAATGGTTACCTTATGGACAGAAGCACACGGGTCACATTGAGCACGTAGATAGTTATTATGCGCGTGGGTCAAACTGGTGCAAGTTTATCTCGGGTGTATAATTTTACGCAGAAGAAACGTTCAGCAATGGCCATACTCTCTTTAAATGTCAATGTTTTGCTGTTGTAGAGAACTGATTTTACAGGTGATGTTGTTCTGGAATGTCGACCCATCTATTGACTCGATATCTTCTCGTTTGTCTTTCATATCCACTGTAGATGTGTGAGGGTCAGTAGTTCTCGTACGGAGATTCTTGTTTGTGATAAAATACTGCAAACTGAGACCATAGCTTAAGTTCCAACCCTGACCATTTCGGTTTCAATCGACCGATTCGAAGCGCCATCAGCCCAACTTTCCATTCGATGTATATAAACGATTGTCCCGTTCCACTTGGTGTTCACGACACACTATCAAGAGCGATTCAATGGGCAAGCAACAACACATGATGACTCCGACGACAGTGAAATCCGTAAGATATCTCCGGTGGCTGAACACTAAGCACCTATACGATTGGTTTCCAACATAATTTGCTAAATGTCATTAAATGAGATCATTGTCCGCGACGATAAACGTACAAGCATTGCTACCAGACGTACTCATACCCATAGTCGTATCTTTACTTGGGCACTTACTTCAATCAGCGCAGCGTGGTTGTAGGTATGTACTGTGACTCTAACCCGAAGATCAAGGCGATTCTATGCTCTAGAACTAGATTGTGCGTACCCACTTGATTTGCGATTTACCTAGATGACAAATGGTGTCAGGGCATATTTTTGACATGATTAGCCAAAAAGATGGATTCGCCTGAGGCCCATTTCTGTATCGGTCGCAGCTGTGTTATGTGTGAGTGAAGTAGTGTTAGAGGTGACTCCGACTGTAGCATTTCCCCGTTTCGTTCCGATCTACTTATCATTTAGTGTAATCGTAGTTATGATTCCGTTGCTGGGCTTACATCAACAGTGTGGTTTTAATGATGGTGATCCCTTTATGGCTTCGCACCCACATGCTCATCGTGAGGGAGCAGATCTATAGTCCCAATAGGAACGTGTCCACTGGACTTTTTGCTTTTCGATTCCTTGTCGTGATCATATAGTGCGCTATGGAGACCTGGAAGTTCCCTTTAGTTAGAGAATGCATTACCAGCGTCGATCGACGCTTAGTCGTTGTGGAGATGCAAGGTATACGTCAATGGCGGTGATGATGACGACAACAACTACGACGACGGACTAGCAAACATACAGAATGTGTGGGCACCACAGGAAAACCTACAATTGGAGCCTCGAATTAATGATATTTTATTGTTTCGATTTCAATTACTTATTGAGTGTGGCGCATACGTACGAATATCTGGATGGAGTCCAGAGGGAGGTATAAGACTTCGTACGAGTACACGTATATGTAGTCGAGGAGGGCTTGGCATTTAAGTTGACGGCTGAATGGCTGGTTTGCATGGTAAAGGGAAAAAGTGATCAAGCATTTATCAGTTAGTGCTAGTGATGAGGAGGAGATGTTGCAAAGAACTTTGTCTACGCAGGTACACTTGTGGTAGTGTATATCGTAAGGGTGCGGCGTTTTGAGGATTTACCTTAAATTAGTGGGCTTTTTCGCATATAATTTCGTATTTTTTAACACACCCAATTACATGAAGTCATTTCAATTGCAGAAATGGGCCTTTTCGATGGATTTAGAACTTCATTGGCTATAGTGGCTTATCTTGTCAGTTCAATTTTGTAGTTTTTTGCGAAATTAAGTTTTGAACAGAAGAGTGTGATGTGTTGAGTGTGATTTGTGTTCTGCAGAATAAGCTTGTTGTTCGTGAACTCAGTTCTTTAACCACGGAGAGGGCAACATGTTAAACTGAAGCATAGAATTGGAACTGTCAGTGTGTTAACGCATGCATGCTCAAGCTACCAAGATGAATAAACTCATCAAATCCAAAACAGCTTTTAACAATAGGCGACTAGAGTAGAAAAATATCTTACATCGTACAAACGGTACCATATAAAACTCCCTATAAAATTTGTGATGCCCTGACAAATGTACATAGTCTCTGGTTATTAATGTAAGCTACCTGTCATGTAGACTTATCTTTACGGGATGCCCATACATCCATGGGAGCAAGGATACGCCTAGCCATCGCTCTCCGTCAATCCTTTGATACCAAATTCGAAACTGTGTTGGAGGCACAAGTTCCACCCTTGGTATGGATCGAGGCCGATCTAAAACCTCTTACTGCTCTTAGGGTCACAGCACCCCTACTCTACAATGGGGCTTACCTTAACAAGTCAGGCCCGGACGGAAATCCGGGGGGCTCATGACTCCCATGGTAAAGTAATTTAAATCCTGGTAGGGACTACCGGTGGTCTTGCCGCCAACACGACCTATGACCGGCAACTTGTTACTGCTCAAAGCGCAGCCTTCGGTGGCGTCATCTGAAGAAGTTTACGATAAGACCAGTAATATGCTCTGCCGCCGCTATTTATTAGACAACGTCATTGATGGGCGAATCCTTGGTAATTGTCCGGGGGCATTGACATATGTACAGATGTCTCTTGTGTTTTACATAGGTACCTGCGGTGAAGGCTTAAGCCTACGGTGCGTCTTCGCACAAGATATCAAAACAATGCGTTGATAAACGCCCTTCGGGTAGTACAAGTACTACCACCAGTACCAGATTCGAAGTCGTGTGTAAGGCACGAACTTCCCCTTTGAAGGAGGGTCGAGACCTATCTAATACCTCAGCCATTCTATGGGTCATGGCACCCGGTTGCAACGCAACTCCACATCGAACAGACCAATTGGTTCCATGGCAATCCCATCGTTTACCACAGGTCGTAGTACACTACACATGAGTTGTCCAAGCACCAATAGTTCTATTCTCCCCGTGATTTTGGGTACAAACCTACAGCCACCAAGATACTCAGGCCGGAACCATAGTTCTGGGGGCTCCTGACCTCCCGTGGTGCCAGAATATAGCTTCCGATCGAGCTTCGCAACCTTGCGGTCACTTACAATTGGGCACCTCACTGCCCGGGACTGGCGGCCTTTCAAGACATTTAAAAATTCCTATGTGGCACCCGCTAGCTGCCTACTGCGTCTTCTATTAAATACCTCTTTTGCAAATCTACGGGTTCTTTCGAACCCGTGATAATTTTACTGACATCGTACGCCCCACCATTAAAGATGATGCCCATAGCCTACAAGTCCCTAATGTCAACGTAATTGGGACACTCACATAAGACATGAAGTCAGTCCTCATAGATGGCTCCACATGATTAGCTCGCAACCCCGCTAAGCCCTCTCTTATGCAAGAATGCATTAAGAGAGCCATGCCCGGTCAACCAACGCTGAGGGTAAAATTCCGTTCAGGAAATACTCTCATGGTTAGCACATCCCTTAGGAAGCCGTAAGTAACCCTACCAACTTCGCTAGCATCCCATCTAGATTGCCATCTAGATAGAACACATGCGTGTAGAAAGGTTTTACGCTGCTTCAGGGATGGGCCATCCACTTCTTCCGGGGAAACCCAATCTCGCCCATTTAGAGGGAGACCTTTTCTGATCTTTAAAGCAATCACTTCCAGATCCAGAGGTGGCACTCCTAGCAACACCTGCATTGCCTCTGTGGAGACAGTGTGGCACACAGGTAAATACCCAAGTAAGGCGACTCTTTGGCAAGATAAGATCCGCTTACGACCATCCAGAGTCATAACCCTGTCGTATCATACTGATACTCCATATGTTGCACAAGCAACAAAAAGGACATCGTATATGACAAGGACAGAGCGCCAGTTGAGTCCCCAGTCGGATCGCAAAATGTGCCTTACCTGGCCTACAGCACTCAGCATGCGTTGTCTGATTCGAACCAGTTCATACACTCACCCAATGTTATGCCCAGATATGTGACCTCAGTCACACATCTAATGCTAACGTGACATATGTACACACATACTGCCTTGGTCAAAAAGTTCCCGGAATACATTCAGAAAATTGGAAATACAAGTCTATTCATCTGAATCTATATTATGCCCTTCAAATTAATCCCCATCGACTGCAACAAATTTATGCCAGCGCTTGATCCAATCCTCGAAACATTTTTTATATTCGGTTTTCGGTATGTCCACCAGTGCTTCCTACGATTTTTCTATTACTCGTACTTCCTCTCGGCTGCTGAAACGCGTTCCCCGTAGTGGTTACTCGGTAACTCGATTGAACAGAAAGAAGTCACATGGAGCCAAATCAGGTGAATGCGGTGGCTGTGGGATGGTATTTGTTGCATTTTTCGTCGTCAAAAAATTACGAATAATGATGGCACTGTGCGACCGCGACGGTGCGTTATCATGGTGCAAAATCCGCGAGTTTTCTGCGCACAGTTCCCGTCTCTTTCGGCGAATTGCTTCACGCAAACGTCTTATAACGCCCAAATAATATTCTTTGTTTACTGTCTGGCCTTCTGGCAAAACTTCGTGATGCACTACACCGTTGTAATCCATGAAAACCGTGAGCATTGCCTTCTTTTTTGACTGAAAACGACGTGGTTTTTTTGGTCTCGGCTCATTTGGTGAACGCCATTCACTTGCCTGATATCTGGATTGCATGTAGTACTCATAAACCCACGTCTCGTCTCCAGTAATGATCCTTTTGATGAATGTGGGATCAGATTTAGCTTTGCAAATCATCTCTTTTGCGACGTCAAGACTGTCTCTTTTTTGCATGAAATTGAGGTCTTTTGGCACCAACTTTGCTGCTACACGATGGAAACACAAATTATTAACCAAAATATCTTGGACGGATTCATAGGCAATGTTCAAGTCCTCCGCTATCACTCTGATGGTTAATTTGCGGTTATTGACCAGCATTTCTTTTACTTCATCAATGTTTTCGTCGGTTTTCGATGTCGATGGTTTGCAGTGGCAAACCATCATCTTCGATTGCCTCACGACCACTTTTGAACCGCTTGTGCCACTGATAAACGACCGTTTTCTTTAGAGAATCGTTGCCGAAACAGTTTTCCAACATTTCCAACGTTCGCGCACCTTTAAATCCGTTTTTTACGCAAAATTTAATGCTCGTACAAGTTAGAGAAATAGAACTACTGGCCCCTTCATCCCAAGGGGTTTTCAGAGGGTGACCCCATGTGGTATGCACAAGCAGGCACATAATCAATAGAAATTAGCAGTGATAAGGACTGGCTGCCTAGTGCTCATTGTTGCCTTACTGCTGAAAAACTGCGCAATAAGTTGTAAGAGTGTTTCGACACTCTTCCCTGGGCTATGCCATCGGAATACGGACCTCCATGTCGGTGTTATATTATTCTGGTTCTCTCTCGATTAAGAGACTGCAGATTATATGATAATGCACGTCTGCGAGTATATCTCGCTTATCTACACGACAAGCCGGACTCTGTCTGTATCGATGGTATAAAGAAAACCAATAATGCCTCCAAACTAATCATAATGATCTGTGGCAACTTTTTTACCATTTCTATGAGCAATTAGATATGACTCCTAATGATATGCACAATGATCCCTCTTCTTTTGCGTCTCATGTAAGTTCCAAACGCATTCTACACCTACAGAGAACGCAGTCCGCCGCTCAATACTTTACCGAAGCCTCCCAAATATCTGTCTCTTTGTTATCAAAACATTAGAGGATTACGAGCTAAGATTTCTGCCATATATCTTAATTCCCTGATTCTGCCCTACCACATTTTTGCACATTTTTGCCCTTGCGGAAACCAAACTATCCCCTAAGACTTCAATTTACAGCGTGACGATGGTCTAGACTAGATAATGAGGAGAATTTATACGAGCATGGTGAAAAATTAAAAATTCAAAAATTTGAATGAAATTTGATTGCTGATGCAATCGATTGTATATTTAGTGCTGCTGATCCCAACGACGTTGTTATTTTTTAGGTGATTTTAATCAACCTGAGCTCCTATAGGCGTTGACTTCTTTACTGCAACAAATTCCACCTCTGATAAAGAAAATCTTTTCATCGACTGCCTAACTGACTCTGGTCTGTATCAATTAAGTGGTATCACCAACAACATTGGCAGAGAACTCGACTTCGCGACTGATACAGATAACTGCGTCGTTTTAGAAAGTAGACATCTGCTCTCTAAGTTGGATAGTTACCATCCTTCCCTTTCTCTTACGTTGTCGTATGACAATGGTTTTAATCCAGATTCCTATTAATATATTTACAGTGTTAATTTTCATAGGGCAAACTACGCCAATTTCAATTTTCAAAATTTTCTCCCAATCTGTACCTTTTCTATTCAAAAAGCATCCTTCATTTTCACCACCCTGGCATAATAAGGAGCTGCGCTCTCTTAGCAACAAGAGAAATAAGCTCTGATATCTACATTTATTTAAAATCGTATTCCGACGCCGATTTCTTCTATCACCAGTCTGTCCAAATAAATTCGCCAATTTCTCTATGACTACTATTTAAACCGAATGGACCACACACTCATTTCCGACCCCAAACTAGTTTTTCAGTTCATCAACACTAAAAGTAAATCTATCCATCATCTCTGAGGTTTCTTGATAACTCCTCGGGCGATCCCCAAATTATTGCAAATCTGTTCGAACATTTTTGCAGCCATCCATACTTAGCACGTTCGAGCTTATTACGGCTAGAGCCGTCATATTTTGAGAAACAAAAAAACAAATGACGGCTATGACCGTCGTTTGAGTTTTGTGTCCTACGTAACCATTTCTATAATTTACACTATCGAGTACGGTACCATTATGATGTGGCAACACTTTTTGCGTTTAAATTTGGTTTGTGTTGCATTTTGCTTTTGAAATGGGAATTCCCTTTGGTCCAACGGAAATTTAAATTGACTGCATTAGCCGTCATATTCTTCATTTGAAGTAGTGCATGTTGGAAAAAAGTTTGTTTTTGGGAATTTTTCTGGTAAGGCTAAATCTAATAATTAGTATGTAGGACTTAGGAAATAGATTTTCTATTTAGTTTGAATGCAGAATTATGGAGGAATACAATAAAAACGAAAGAGCTGTTCTTAAGCTGTTTGAAGAATTCGACAGTTAGTTTAGCAGATATATGATTTTTTTTTTCTGGTGCAGTTCTAATCCTTCTATGCAGAGCCGTTTTGTACGCCTCATGCTTTCCTCTCTTCGTCAAACCTGAGGTTTCGCTGTGGCGTCCGAGTGAAACTCAGCACATCAGAGGCGACATCTCTGATGGCGTTTTTTGCAACGTTTGCACTGGTCTTCGATAGTTGATGCTGGTGGTACAGGACCTCTTAAGAAGTTGATCGGAAAATAATTTGGCGGTATCTTGCGATTGTAGGCGTCCGACGTCGAACTTTCTCACAGTATTAGCTTGCATTTATCCCCAACTGTATCTTGGCTACAACAAGGTAATGGTCCGAGTCGATGTTGGCCCTTCGCAAGCCAACCATAATACTGGAAGAGAGTCTTGCCTCGATCGTAATGTTCTTAATCTGGCTGACGGTTGATTCATCAGGAGTCTCCTTATGAAAATCGATATGAGAGAACAGTACTCTAGCAACGACAATGTTTCGCCTCGCGTCGCATATCCTTTAGGTCTTTCAAAAAAACCTAACATTTTTATGGCTTGGTTTGAGATACATAGATACAAATATATTTTTTTATATATATAATGAACATTTCAGATTAGTATAATAAATGCCCGAGTCTAACTTAAGATTAAGATTTCTGTTGTCCACGGAAATCTCTTAAATTTAAACGCTTCTCATATACCACTGTGGAATGTTATAACATAGTTGTTATTCGTATTGTGAAAATTATATCCAACATCGCCCTGAATTACTTTTACCCGTGGGCATGAGTAGATATTAACTCTCATCACAATCTTTCTTGAACAATAAGATATTTCTTCTGTTTCCTAAAATTCATTAGTAATCACAAAATGTAGATACCCTATAGAAAATGCCACTATAAAGCGTACAATCGAAGCGAACGCATTATGTCACTCTAAGAAGCAAAAATGAATCCTCTGATTTTTATCATGATGACCAGCAAATGTTATCTAATTCCAATGAATGTCAATCGTATTTCTCAGCTGCTGAAATCATTCAAATTTGAAAGATATAAAGAATATTGTTATGGTAGCTTGGTCTCAAATCTCCTACCTGTGACATAGGCTTTGTATTTAGACAGCAGCACGCAAAATTCTCACAAGGCTTGACAACTCTTCAAAATATTTTGCCATTTTTTAAGGAGATTACTGTCTAGATTTTTATCTTACGAGTATATCCTTCACACACATTCACAAAGAATAAAGAAGAATTTCGTCACATCTAGCCTTTAGACTTATCCCATCTGTGCAAAAATAGTTTTTTTTATCGCCCTTCTAATTGTCCACTATCACTCCTCGATGAGATATCGATCTGTCATTCCCTTGACAAGAAAGAAAAAAATCTTTTACAGGCGCATCCAAACAAAAGGAATCGAATCTACAAAATCACCTTTCTAACCTCACGAAAACATCAAAAATGTTAAATACTTGGAGGCTGCTGAGGCCCCCAAACGGAATGCCAAATTTAACAACGCGACGGAGACAGGCCCAACTTCAGCAGTGAGACGAGAATGGCACGAGTATCAGTACGAGCATCAGCACCAGCAGTAGTACTCGTAGTACAGCTACAGCATCAGCAGCATAGCATCTACCTAAAGGAATAACTCGAGAGAAGAATACCACTCGAGATTTTCCCAAAGTCAATTCACATCACATTTTGATATCTGAGTGCAAATATAGACTTTCGGTACTTCTACTTATTCGAGTCTAGATAGTGCGCCAGGTGAGGAAAACCCCCTTCAGTGCACCGCACTCTGCTTACCAACTCTGCCAAACTCTATGACTATGGATCGATACTATCGCAGTGAACATTGCAGACACTATGGCCTTTTCCAAGCTCAGGCAGCTCCAGAGTCGTTGTCGTCTACTCGCACTCTCTGGGTGGGTTGATCGTGTGGTATTCATGGTATGACTTCTTGGATCAGTTGCCTGCATTGCCATGTCATGCCGCATGGTGCTCATAACTACAAACTATACACGGTAACAACAAGTGATCAGCGAGACTAAGTCGCAGGTTAGGTGGCTTTATGCGAGCAGATAAGTCATTTAAGCGCCATCAGTGATTGCAGTTCTAAACCAGTCACTCGAGTGTGAAGTGCGCCTTGAGGATTGTTGTTGAAGATTTTCCGATTTCAGAATGATGTCGGATTGAAGTTTTCGTTTTTGCAACCTGACAACTTCGTGCGTAATTGATGTTAAGCTAAAATGACAAACTTGAGCCGAACTGATGTCATCAAATTTTCTGCAGAAGGAGCTGCAGGGTGTTGATTATTACAGCAGAGGGGAATTGTCCTGACTCGGAAAACGAAGATTTTGAAAAGCGCGGTTAAGATGACTTTATTTCCTCATTTTACAGAATGAGAGAAGAACTGAAGAATGTAATATTGCTCATATAATCCAATGCAATTGCCCAATTCACAGACAATCTATCCAATTCATGGTGAAGAGTTCTTGATCAGCAATGCTGTTGATGTACTCGTAGATAATTGGTGGCAGTCTACGAGTTATGCCAATCATACAAGGAACACAGAAATATGACGGAATCTGCTTTTTAATTTGGGTTTACTTGGCGATTATAAGGAGTCGATTGTACTTTGTAATGACTATATTTCGAGATTCAAGAAACTGTGCAAGTTGTAAAGCTATAAGCCTCCTCTACATGGCCTAGAAATTCCTTTTTATACACAGTGTGATCGTCTACATTTTTTTGTGAACAATATGATTGTGACACATAAGTGCGGACAGCAAATGGAGATCCATAAGTCTGTATTGGTGCAATAAAATCCGGGCTATAAAATCCAGCAGCCCGAATATGTTTCCGCAGATAAATAAATTATTCAGGCGGAAAGATCACAATGACATCCAGTCACACAGACGACAGAAAACAGACAGTTATTACTGACCTCGGGCATAAGTCCAGAAAGTGTTGACTCAGGAGACGGTATCTTTGTGGTCGAAGACCCACAGGAGAAAGTCGAGTTGCTGGGTGCTTATTTCGAAACGATGATTACTGTGAACAATCCAGTTTACCGTAACCACGATATTGAAAACAGAACTTACGCAAATCACTTCTATCTGCGCAGGGAAAATCCATAATTGGTGATCTGAGAACCACGGTTTTATCCTGTTCAATGAAGAAAACGCGGCAAATGTCATCGTCGCCGATGGACATGCTGCCAGTCACTTGTTCGTGCGAAAAGATGAGCTCCTTTGTATTTTTGATTCATTGAAGAACAAAAAGTCAGCGGAAGTAGATGGTATCCCTAACGCCATATTGAGGCACCTACCCCTGGAGGCAGTGGATATTTTCACTACACTATTTAACAACGCGCTGAATAATTCACATTATCCAGCGCATTGGAAAATAGCAGTGGTACACCCTATCCCAAAGAGGGATACAAGTCGGACCAACCCTCTTAATCTTCGGTCAATTAGTCTATTTCCGAACATTAGCAAAGTATTCGAAAAGGTAGTCAACATAGCTCTGTTGAAATGGGTGGGGGATAACAATATAATCCCGGACAATCAGTTTGGTTTTAGGGCGAGGCACGACACTATTCATGCGGCGTCAAAACTAAACCCCGACATGCAGTGGAACAAATGCAAGAACCAATGTACAGGTGCTTGTCTAGTTGACTTGGAGAAGGCCTTTGACACCGTATGGTTAGAGGGGCTTTTCTACAAGCTAACCAGAAAGGGCATGAGGAAACCTTTGCTATATATGATTTACAACATGCTTATGGGAAAGAAGTTCGTTGTCAAATATGGCAACGTGATTTCGAGTACAGTTTTCAACATTAAAAATGGCTTACAGCAGGGGTCGGTTATTTCTCCGATACTGTTCAATATTTACACAAGTGATTTAATAAGTACCCTCAATCACGTTCTAGCGTATGCAGATGATTTAGTGGCGTACAGATCAGGACCAAAAATCGAAACCATTAACACCCTTTTGCAACGTGACTTCGATCATATTAAGGAGTATTGCGATGATTGGAAATTGAAAATTAATTTACAAAAGTCGGAAACAATTTTATTTAGAACTCCATTGAGAAGGGCCTCTTGGGATACCAGAAATAACTGGCGAAATTTGGCCATCATTGGACAGCATGGACTACCACTAGCGGTAAGAAGCGCAATTAGGTATCTTGGTATCTGGCTTGATAAGTATTTATATTTTGATAAACATAATAGATGCTTGTCTGGTTGGGGCCAAGGAGGCTTTAGCTTTGACAAAAAAACTGTTTCAAAACAGTCAACTTGATTTTAGGGTGAAAGTCATATGCTACATGGCTCTAATCAGGCCAATCATCACTTACGGTTGTCCGGTGTGGTTTAATGTAGCGCCGTCTTACATGGAAATGATTCGTGTGTTTGAGAGACAGTGTCTTAGAACCTATCTTCGATTATACAGAACACCAGAGTCTGAGTACATTAAATATTATCCCAACAAAGTCCTTTACAAGCGAGCTGGACTAAATAGGATTGACAATTTTCTAAGTAATGACGAGCGATAATAGCCTGATCTTTGGGGCATAATACCCCAATATAATGTATCACGAGAGTACACTTCAATATGGCTATATCCCGCCTGAAGCATTTCTCCATATTGACGCTAAAGGGTTAGTACAAAGTAGGGATGGTATTCCGGTATTATACCACCGCCACCGCGGTGCGAGGGAAAAGCGGCACATCTACGACGGGTACGTCGCCAGTGCTCAGGAGCTCTTCCGTTTTAACCCTGCAATCGCGGACAGGGATAGGATGGATGCCGAAAAGCAATACACCGAATAATGGTGGCTTAAAGAAGGGGAGAGAGGCGATACGCTCTCCTAGGTCGGTGTGTTACTTGTGTACTTAGCTTCTCCTAGGTATAAGTAGATTAGGGTTAGCTAGGGGGTTTTCGTGTAAAGGCTTGTTATCACGTAACTGTACCTCCGAGAGTTGACCGACACTAGACGGTCTCAATCAAGTTTCGGAGGAGCATTTGCACCATGATGACGACTGCCAGGCGTCCGAAAACGCAATCGAGATGGTGACCACTCGGAGCAAAAGAAAACGAGTGCTCGCCATCTGGATTATAGTTAAGTTAAATTAAGAAGCATAGGTAGGTTAAGTAGATAGGTAGCTTATGTTTTAAATAAAATTTAAAAAAGGTAAAAACATTTTTCTGGCAATAATTTTCTTAGAGAATCGTATATGTAAATATGTTGGTTATATAAGCTAAGTCGTAGGATAGATTTAAGGTCGAAAGACATTAATTGCAGTAATATCGTTAAGTTTAGAGCGCTCGGTAAGAGCCAGTAGGCTAAATTCAGAAACGGTCGCTATCAAATTAGATTTAATCATTTTTGTCTAGTATGTAAGTTAGCATATAGAAAGAAATAATAAAAATGAATTTAAAAGTAAAAGTAAACAACAAATGGAGAGAACTCATGATCATGATTACATTTACAGGGATTTAATGGCTGCGTATGATAGCCATTTATAGGCGACCTATTTACTACATGTCTAGCCTTGGTATGTCTGTCAAAAAACGGCCTTAAGCGCAGACTTCTAGGTCAGAACATCACTCCGGTCAGATATATATTAAGTGCGCAATTAATATATGTATATCTGTCTGAAGTGATAGCTCCAGCAGTAAGTGCTGGTCGACTTTGACATATCCAAAACGTCATGAACCAAGCTTAGGCATGTGGTAAACAAACCGTTTTGATACTTTAATGATTTGTTTTGGCGTCATATACTTTTCGTTGTGTGAAAATGTCTGATTTTGTGCCAAATAATTCTCACTTGCGGGAAGTATTGACTTTCTTCTTTCACTCGTAGAAAATGGCGGATAAAGCGCATTGAGAGCACGAGAGTTTACGAAGATGCTGCTCTAAGTGAAACAATGTGCCGGTGATTTCGATGTTGACAACCGTCTGCGTGAAGGAAGGCCAAAATCCTTCGAAGACGCTGAATTCGAGGCATTTCTCGATGAGGATCTATACCAAATGGAAGAAGAGCTTGCTTCAGCATTTGGAGTTACCCGCCAAGCGATTTCCAAGCGACTGCATGAGTTGAGAATGATTCAAAAACAAGGAACTTGGGTTCCTTATGATTTGAAGCCAAGGGACGTTGAGTGTCGTTTTTTCGCCTGTGAACAACTGCTCCAACGGTAAAAAAGGAAGTGTTTTCTTCGTTGCATCGTGACGAGTGATAAAATGGACTTATTACAGCAACTCAAAGAAAATAAAGTTATAGGGATTGACTACGTCGTCGGCTCGGCCAAATATTTACGCTCCGAAAGTTATTGTGTTATTTATTGTGAATTGTTGAAACGTAATAAAATCATCACTGGGGAACGGTATCGACTTCAATTGATGCGATTGAGGCGAGCACTGCGTGAAAATCGGCCACAATACGAGCAAAGAGACGAAAAAGTGATTCAACAGCATGGCAAAGCTTGGCCTCACGTTACCAAACTCATTAGAATCTACTTGGAAACGGGGAAGTCCTCATCCCACCCTCCATATTCCC
Source organism: Volucella zonaria (assembly GCA_963966105.1). Classification (NCBI taxonomy): domain Eukaryota; kingdom Metazoa; phylum Arthropoda; class Insecta; order Diptera; family Syrphidae; genus Volucella; species Volucella zonaria. Next base: position 49,671,025 of record OZ014532.1, on the reverse strand, counting down.
CAGATATTGCGCCGTCCGATTATTACTTGTTAAAGTCGATAGCACACGGTCTGGCTGATCAGTAGTTCCTCTCATATGAATACATCAAAAAATGGCTTGATGGTGGATAGCTCCAAAAGATAAACACTTTTACCGTAACGGTATTCGAGCTCTGCAAGAAAGATGGGAAAACGTTGTAGCTAGCGTTAGGCAATACTTTTAATGATTCATTTGTAACTATTTTTTCACAATAAAGTTGCGTTTTCATCAAAAAATTAGGGATCTGATCCTAGAGCCATGCATTCACATAAAATGTGTTCCTCAGTTTTGTCGTTTTCCATTCAAAGACGACATTTAGTTTCCTGAAGGTAGGCGATATCATAGGTGGCGGTGTCTAGCCAGATCGTTGGCTATTTTATTTCCGAGAATACCTTTATGACCAAGCATCCACCAAAGTATTATTTTGTTTTCAGAAGAGAGGTCAAGCGCACGCTTGAATTGTATTTAAGACTGAAATACGCTTGAATCGATTCCCATTAGTTGCGATATTCTTATGCTCAGACCAAATATATCAGCACCCACCTCGGTGTCCACCTTTGATCCATCCGTATCCCACTTGATACCTTAAAGGTTTGGGGTGGAGTTTTTATAGTTCCATGCTGCCCGGCTTGCGATTACTATATTCAACCTTCTTCTAAAGCACAGAATCTTAGGTAGGATAGCGTATACTATGCAGATCATGTCAAGCTCGGGGATTTCGGTGAGAGGATTCATTTGATCCGTGTGATCTGAGGGATCGTGATGTAGTGGCGTTAAGCCACCGAAGGATTTTATATCCATTGTGGGGCATATGTGCATAACGCCGGTGATGCCGAGGCATGCAAATCTTTGTAACCGCTTCATATTTGTATGGAAATTTCTCTTTTCTTTTGCTCCACCATACTATTGATGATTAGGTGATGATGGATCGTATCATCATTGTATACACTACTTATATCCAATGGGCCACCCTTAATCCCCAGGTCTTACGATAGCTACGACCGCAAGTCCACATGGCTCTAATCGCTGTGGTAATTTTATTACGAATGTGTGAATTCCAATTTAGTTTTTTTTTTTCATCTAGATATTTTATTTCGTGTTCGAGTACACAATTTCTGTATCGTTAAGTGAGGTCTGGCCAAGGCTCAGATCTCTTTTATGAGTGAAGGCAACAAGTATTGCTTTACTGGGGTTGATTGAGAGATTTTCTCCAACACACCAGTTATTTACTATTTTTAGAGCAGCCGGCGTCCTTAGCGTGTCTACCCTTCACTATTATGACTAAATCGTCAACATACCTGTCCTATTGTTTCGTGTCTAGATTACTGAGTTTTACTAGTAGGTCACTACTGAACAGTGACCACAATAGCAATGAGAGAACATCTCCTTGTGGACAACCTTCGTCATCTGAGACGTAGATTTTAATGGACATGGCTTCCGAAATGGATTATTGTCCGGTATTATCGAAGACACCTTCGATATCTAGGAAGGCACATACGGCAATCTCCTTTTGTCGGTAGGCCACTTTAATTTGTGTTACAAATTAAATTGGTAGAGCACCTTCCGTGGATCTTTCCTGTATGCATATTGGTCCGGTGTGAATTTCTGTTAAGAAGGTCTCTGAGTGTAAATCGACTAATCTTTCCATTGATTTCAGAAAAAATGATGTCAGACTTATGGGTCTTTAAGATTTAGATAGTTCACTAGGTTTATCTAGTTTGGGGATAAAGGGTACGTTTATCTCCCTCCAGGCTTGTGGAATGCATCCCCAGTTGAAGCTAGACCTAAATACGGCGATTAGAGTGGGAGGAGTATGGACCAGACCTTTTTGAATTAATTCTGGGAGATTCCGTCTGTTCCAGGTACCTTATATGGTTTAATTGAGTTTATGGCCCATTCAACTTTGTCTGTACTGAACATATTTCCAAATAGGCTTATAATTCTGCTAATATAGGAAAAGCTTGTGGGTTCAGAATTGACACATTGTATGTTGTTTAAAAAGGGTCGAGTCTGGGAGATGCACTTTAAGTAGCATTTTTAGAGTTTCCTCTCGACTAACAGTGAAAGTATCATCTATTTTTTGTAAGAAACCAAACCTGTTTGAAAAGTTTTTTTATTGGACACACACGATCTCTATTAGTTCTTGCAGGTTTTCGCAATTTTTTCTCCAAGAAAGTCTCTTGGACTTCTGCATCTCTGTAGTGAAGATTTTGTTAAAAAAATTTCTCACCATTGTGCTCAAGTGTTCCAGTTGAAGCTTCCACCATGGTACATATCATTTTGATCATTTTGCGTTTCAATTTGCAACTGAATTTAAATGTTGAACTTCATTTGATTGAAACACTGACTCATGAATTGACTTTAGAGATGAAGGCAGTGAGTCAGATTTGATAGCGAGGTTTTCTCGAAAAGTACTCCAGTTCGTAAGATTCTTAATTTATCTATTGTAGTTTGACTTTTTCCGACATTCCATCTTATATTGAACCTTATTTGCATATAGATGCCTGTTCTGATACATGCCAGTCTTTGATAACATGTGCAGAGAAGGAGATAAGATGGTAATGCCAAGTACCTCCTCTCTTATAGAGATACAATTCTGATGTTGTTTGGGATTTTCTTTACCTAGGCTAAGCTATTAACTCGAACAATGACACTAGCAATGAGTTTCAGCAGGGAATAACTCTCGCCAATTGTTGAATTGGATTTGCAGGGTTGAGTATTGAAATTCTCCATTGACGAAATTGACTTAGTTACCACGTCCAGAAAGGTCTTGAGAAAGAAATTATTGACGAGACCTTCGGTTTGGTCTGCATAGAAGATAAAGGCTCGAGTCCGAATATAATGACTAAGACTGCTAGAACACCTACAGCGGTAGAGCATCAGCGCACTGGCCAAGAGAATCTTAAAATATATGCGAAGCAGTAAAAGAAAGTATAAAGTGTAGATGGAGCTGGATGAATTGGCTTAATAGTTTGCCCCCAAGCCTACTCAGGTCTACAACGTCATCTTAAATTAAAAGTTAAGTAAGTTTTCTTTGATTTTCTTTTCACCACTTGAGTTTGATGTCGTTAATTATGCTTTGGATGCAATTGTGAAAAATAACCTTAACTTCTAATGAGTTCCTATTTTCAGAGGTAGCCGAAGTGTACAAATTTCAACAAGTAAAGTGACTATCTCAACTGAAAATCAATCTAATTTATCGGTTTTGGATATTTCATTTTTCAGGGCCGCTTATTACTATTTCTCCTTCGATGACAAGTTTGTGGCTGTGGCAGGTATACTAGTGTCAACTCGCTGAGCTTTGTCAATGATGACTTCTTCGTCAGCATATGCTTAAATCTCAACATACTAGAAATAATTTGTACTCGACTTTAAATAGTGAATATTCCATATCGTTCTAGAAGCAGCCCCGGAGCGCGCTATTTAAATTGTTCACTCATTTTTTTTTATGGGAATATTTGTAACGCTGTTCCCAACTAAAACAGATATTAGAGCTCAGCAACTCTTCAATGTCAGGACCTGAAATGGCTTTGCTTCTACACTTACGAGTACATATGTCCTTTGTGGAACCTTTGTTCGCAGCCATCTTGATGACTGCTATTAAAAAGATCTAGTGAACTAACTTATGGCGTCGGAAAAAATTAATTAACTGTTGATGACCCTATGCAACATTTAAAGGACAACGACTTTCGGATCTGCACGTACAATTTTCGGACCCTTGACAGGCCATGTCCATCCAAACAATTAGGAGAGACGCTTGACAGCTATCACGCAGAAATGAGAAATGATGATATATGCTATGGTGATTGCTATATGCAAAGGAATTAGCGCTTATTCGAATGCGGATTATCCATTAAGCGGATGCGGATTAAGCGAGCATTTTATGACAATCCGCATCAAATCTATACTCGTTAACATGGCCTATGCACCTATGGAAGACACGGACGACGCCACCAAGGAATATTTATACGAGCTCCTCGACAAGACATATGGGTAATGTCCGAAGTATGACGATAGGATAGGAAACGAGGACATCATTGAACGATTGACATCGTTGGTTAGCATAGCCTACAGGACACCACATCATTTTTTTGTTTTAAAGAACTTAATACTTAAGTGGGTATGAGTACAGTTTTTAGGAAAATGGGACAGGCAGAGAAAGAAATATGTTTGGGCTCAGTAGTTATTTCGCTCCATAGGTGACATCCAACATAGGGATACTAAATTATTAGAGAATTTGGAGTTGTTGTTTTGTTCTAGGTAACTACTTATCTTGAGTGATTTTAGTTGCTTGAAAAAAGAGTGTCTTTTGGGAGCGGGTGGGATTGACCCTGGGAATAGACTTAGGCTTATTGACTTTCAGCGGGACGAAATATCACTATAGCAAGCACACGGTTTGCTCATTGATCACATTGCGATAGATGTAAGGCATGTTTCTAGCATTCTGGACGTTCGAATGGACGTTCGTGGTGGCCAGCATTGACTCAAATCACCAGCTTGCTTCTGCCGAGGCGCGAATGCGGACTTTAAAGCGCCACAACAAAGAAGAACTGCTATCAGAAAATATCGCAGTAGATCACCAGAATCTTCACTGGACGTGTATCTCGAAATCTCTTAATACCGCCTATGGCGCCAGCACCAAGTATCCAAAACTAGTGGCAACCCTAACAACGTGCAATCAGAGACGCCGGAACTAATATGCTGGATTTCATCCGACCACCACCAAAAAGTCTCTGGTTGATTGAAGAATGCCGGCAAGTGCATCGAAGAATGAGAGCTGCTCGTGACCTCTATGAGCAAAAGAAGAACATCGGCTTTTCCAGAAGAAAAAAACCAACACGAGAAGCCCGCGATCGAAGATATTGAGAGGTTGTATCCAGGAATAACGCTCTGAAGTTTTACCAACAGATGGAACAACATATCACGGCAAGAAGACCCATACAAAAGCCTGTAGAGGTGAAAAAGTAAGCCTTGTTGTTTAGTCACAGTGGGTGCTGTGAATAAGGAAACGTTTTCTGCAGTCTGTATAACAGCTACGAAAATCAGCATAGGTCAACTTATACGATGATAGCCAAAACTTCCGTTCACCTGACCAAAATGATGTAAACATAGCAATATCTAAGCCGGAAGCCAACAAAGCAGCTGGACCTGACTGCTAACCGGCCGAAGTATTCAAAGCTGCTTGAAATGACTTTATGGAGAATATGCATCAGCTTATTTCTCAGACTTAGTCAGATGAGTATAAGCCTGATGAATGGAATCTCAGTACAGTTTACCCGATCCATGAAAAACGAGATCCACTCAACACCGCTAATTATAGAGGTAGCAAGCTCCTCAACACCATAGACAAAAATCTTATGTGTCATATTGTGGGAATGTTTGAAACCCTTCACCAACTACGTGGTTGGTCAATAGCGATAATCGATAAAATTTTACACCTCGGTAGATCCTGGAAAAACACTGAAGAAGTCCAAATTGATGCCCACCACCCTTCCATTGATTTTCAGGCCGCATATGACCGCATATCTCGTTTTGGCATCCCTTAAAAGTTGTCCATCTTTGCAGAATGACGATTGAGAACGACCGTTGCTCTGTCAAGGTCAATAAGGACTTATCCGAGAGTTTTTATGCCAAAAAGGTTTTAGATAACGTGACCCGCTGTTACGTAACTTCATTTACATCAAACAAGAATTTTTCGGAATTCACAAGCGAACACCGCAGGCACAATCTTTTAAAAGTCTATGCAATTATGAGAATATAAAGGGCAGGGATCACTACGTTCGCTTGTATTGAAACGGAAGGTGCCAAAATGTGTTCAGTGATAAATAAAGGCAAATCCAAGCATATGCTGTCAACAACAAGGGACACACAACATCGACAAATTGGACATAACTTCACAGTCAACAGCTATAATTCCGAGTAGTAAGAGGCTTTGTCTACCTTGGATTTGGAAGGCAATTGAGTAGCAAGGCCCTATCCCGACAAACTAAGGAGACGCTATATAAGATCTTGATCATCCCAGTCCTACTTTATGGCGCTGAAGCATGGACGCTATCGAAAGCGGATGAAGATATCCTCAGTCGTTTTGGGAGAAAAACCCTTCGGCCCGGTTTGCGCTGACGAACACATAGCGCGAATGAACGCAGAGACTTCGAATCTATCCCGGAGGGACAACGTAAAAGAGAATGAACTCACCTTCGGTGGCGCGCATAAGCAGAAGGGACTTGCACGTATTTGGAGTGTGGAAATGGAGGCAATTAGCTAAAGACTGGGCTAATTGGAGAGGCTTGTTAATTGAGGCCCAGGTTCAACCCGAACTGTAGCGCCACCTAAGTAAGTAAGCAGGTAATTAGAATTGATTAATTCTAGCATTTGTTATAGTATACCTTCTTGTTCAAATTCTAGTTAGGCAGGAGTGACCCAAAATCACTAAAAGAACTTTTCGCTCGAAATATTTTCTTGTAGCATATAGTAGAACTGGGAGGGTAAAGGTTTTATACGTTGCTTTCTTTGATCTTCTTGCGGTAACGCAGTACTCGGTTGCTTTCTTAGTCTTAAGGAACTATCGATGGACCAGAGTGGTTCTTCGCTTGAATCTCCGGTTATGTTGTTGTTTAAATTTGTTGGGATCCAATTAGATTAAACCTTTTGCAACCTTCAACTGAAACCTCGCAGAGAATGTTTGCATTTAAGCTGAGTTCTGCAATATGGAAATCGGAACCCTTTGACGGAGTGCTAAATGTACCAAACTCTTAAACGGCTAAGCAAATTTATGTCAAAATCCCGCTATCCACTGAAAACTAAAACTTTTGAGTTTTTCAGAACACTAATACTGACCGCTCCTGTACAACTCAGGTAAACGGAGGATTTCTGATACGTCTTCATACGTACAACCCTGGACTTGACACTGAAATTATTTTCTCTTTATTTCCAAATGAATGCAGATAAGAGATGGACGTCCCTGTACTTAACATATCTATATGGGACAATAGGGTTGTTTACGAAAGGTTTCAGATATTGACACAATATCGCGAGGAGACTTATGCCTCTATAGAAGGAAACCCCCTCAAGTTTCCTTTTTTGTGACGAGATTCAAGTGATTTAAGATCTGAGAAATGAGTCGGTGTATGTTTTCCTCAAAATCATTTCCAGAAGCTTTGAATAGTTCGGCCTGTAAGCCGTCAGGTCCAGCATCTTTTTTTGGAGTTGAGCTACGGTATTGCTATCCTTACGTCGTTTTTGTCAGGTGGACGGAGGTTAAGTCTTTGTAAAATTCAATTGTCTATTCTGCCTGGCGACGCGGTGTTGGACTTTGTCGCCGTTATACTGGTCTGCAAAAGAAGTGTTGCCATATTTTTTTATTTTTTTTTTATAATCTTCGTGCGGTCAAGGGATTTGTACTCACAATGCTTGCACACAGAGCAGGGGATGGAACAGTAGGAAGAAAAATAAGAGAGGTGCCCATGAACGTTGATTTTAAATGTTTAAAGATTATAATGACCAGGAAATAAAGAGCTCAGCAGGGTATTCTACAAGCGAGTTGTACGGCTTAGGAAAGAATCACGATATTTCAGAGTACGTCCGAAAGGTACTGATGGTATAGGTACAGATGAGCATTCATTGCGTTACGGTTGAAGGCTGAAAATAACGATAGAACAAGGTCAGACAGGAGACATTACGTCGGTGTTCGAGTATGTCAAATTGATTGATGATTGGAGCGATGTTATAGTAGCACCTGACCATATGTCGGCAATGTACTCCAATTTTGCGCGGAGAGCAGATATATATTGAGGGCAGATCAAATGGCGTGAAATATTTTTTACTTGACTGGATATTTTTGGCGACATGGAATATGGGATCATTCCAATGTAAGTTGTCATTAACACACATACCGAGAATGGAAATTTTTGACAACAATAAGGTAAACTGTCAAAATGAGCTCGTATCCTGACTACGTTTTTAATATACATATGTGATCAGAATATACCTATATGTAGTTAGTGATCTGCTCTGATATACAAAAGTAATTGACACTTTGCGATCTAATATTGTTTGTATTATTCGCGACGTACTGACACATTACTCAAGAAAGTGACATTGCATTCTGAAGATTTAATCTTCTAAACGACAGATCTGAATCAGAAACGTTTACTCGTATCTTACTATTTTTTGAAATATTTTAGTTTAAATTTCGATTGGATATTTTCGAAAAATTGGTCAATCATTCATCTAACATATGAGTTCCATTAAATTCAGATAACATTTCAGATTTGGATGTCGCTTGTATCTGAAAAATGATAATGTTGTGAGCTCTTGTTGATCCGAGCGCTCCTGTTCAATTATTGGACTACGAGTACGTAGGCGACAATACGTGAAAATGTAAGAATTTCTCTTTAATTGAAAAATTCAAAATCTCTGTAAACTACGAAAAAATTTACAAAAAAAAAGGGGGAAAAACCGAAAGAGGTTCCTAAATAAAAGTCGTCCATGCGCGTGAAAGTGAAAAATATTCCAATTAAGCGTCTTCCCATGTGGTGCCATCATCAGGAAACGACTTATAATCGTGCGAGATGATTTCGTGAATTTCGACAGACACAATTCAAAAATTAATCACATTTTTTTTTCTGTCTTTTTTTAGTTTTTTTTTTTGTTTTTGTTTTTTTTTTTGCTTTTCATGTGGCTTCTTTCACCGGTTACTTACCTTCTGAAGGGGGCCAGCAGCTTCTCTTCTGCCATTTTCGTTCAACTTTCTCGTTTACCAGCACATAAATTGCCCCCAACTGCACGTGAATATGTCACAAAATCTCTGTATCTTCTCTTGTGTTCATTTTATTTTTATGTTTCATATGTTCCAACAGAAGCAAACATACGAATATAACAAAACCGAATGAATACTCACTCGTAGATACTAAGAAAAATATAAGAAAAAATAATAGTAAGAAGAAAAAAAACATTGTCGCCACGTTTTGCTGCCGCCAACTGCTTGAATTTAATGGTGGATGCATCCTCAAGTAACGTTTATACTGTTTCTACGGTTGCTGCCCACAAACTTGGTGATTAGCAGGTAACCAGTGGGAAAGTAACCATCTGCGTCTGCGCAATAAGATTGTAGTGGATATTGTGAATTGTATCTTTTAGCGCGTAAATCGCGCACCTAAACCATGACATCTAATTGACGCTATGCATGAGATGATACCCTAACAGTACTTCGGTATTAGAATTCCAAAGTTTGACTTAAAATTCAACTGAGAGGGTACTTAAGGACAAGCACTTAATAGTGAAAGTGCTAAGTGAACATAATTCACAAACACTGCCCCAAACGATTGTTACACTAAATTGGTTGGAAACGAGAAGAGCAATTTTCGGAGTAAGTACTCGTATACCCAAACATGTCAACACCTTGGATATATAGGTCAAAGTAGGGGATTCAGTTAAGTTGAACACCATAGCAGTGATACGAATAATGTAAGAGTTTCGTAACCCTATAGCCCAGCTTTCCTTTCACTTCCTCTAAGCTGATTTGTGCCTCGAATTTCAGGGAAATATCCAAACCATCGTTTGCTATTATGTATGATACGAATGCACATATACATATTTACTTTTGTTTTTAACGCATCTGGGTAAGGCAATTTTCTGGCATCAATCAAGAGTTGTAGCACCGTTCTTACCTCAATCGTAGATAGAAAACTTTCGAACAATTTACTGGTTATTCATCAATAGGGCTTCTACAAGATCATTAGGTTCGACTAAAGCATCAGTATTCCGGAAAGAAATATCATGCATCGAAAAAGCAAATCGTTACTCGTATTCGTATTATTATCTACACCAGTTTGGATGTATGTATTGTATATATTCGCATTTTCCAATCTTTCGCTGGCAAGGATACAAAATCACTTTTTGAATATGCACACATGTTTAGGTGTTTTTTTTACCTCGTGCTTAAAGCTTCGTGGTATGGTGCCCTGTTCTATTCACTTTTGTTGAGTGTCCTTTCTGGACAACAAAGTCTTTGTTTTCTCCTCTTACTTAGATGAAACTATAGCGCTTATGATGAACCTGAGCCTCAACCAAAAAGCCTCTCCAGTTCGCAAGGTGCCAACAGCCTTCTGCTGTTCACTTAAATTTGGTTAAGTTCACTTAGTCTCCTATATCATGTCTCGCTGGAATCGAGAATATTCGGACCGCAACGTTGGTCTCTATTCCTGCTGTTTTTCCTAGCTATCGTAAACGAGCAATGTGCGCTTTTCATTAGCGTTCACTTATGTCTTTGCTTATACATGTTAGAGCACAACTGAAATGATGAGTGTATTTTATGGCGTTTCCTTAGTGCTAGAGGTTATCCTAATTAGGCCAAATAAACGATGATTTATGATAATAATAGCGAAGTCTAGAGTCATTGAATAATCCCGAACTACGTCAAAGTTGTAGCAGTCTACTCAAGTAGCTATGGCGTTCTGTACAATTCACTGATATTCTACCTTCTTACTGACGGTAGATACTTTTCAACATACGTTGTGGTAATGATATCTGCCGACAGATCATTTACACTGGCAGAAGGCGACAGCGCTTCAAAGGCTTTCGATTTAAAATGTTTAGTCCATAGAAGTTTGTTATCCAGAATGAGACCCAAACATCATACTTGGCTTCTTTGGAAAATTGAATATTGATGCCTCTAAGTACTAGATGAGTCAGACCATTCCGCTTCCGTCTTCTCGTAATGAAAACAACCTCTGTTTTGAGAGAACTGACTGAAAGAGTATTTCTAGTGCACCAGTCGTCGATTACGTATAGAGCTACCTGCGCTTTAGACAGTACAGCTGCATCATCCCCAAATGCTTGTGCATAGTTAGAACTATAGAACGCGTTGAGCAGTGAATCGACTATGCGGCCAATCCATGTTTACCCCAACCATCATATATTGGCCGCAGTCAGCATCCGCAATCAGTGTCCTATTCACCAGCCTATGGGTTTTACAAAGTCCGTATAAGAGACACTGTTCGAAATCCGAATAAGCTTCGAATATTCTTTTTTTTTTGATCTGTAAGGACTCCAATCTTCCTCCAAATTAGTCTTAAGTGGCTAGTATAGAAGTTTTCAGGTTTCTGCGTTCCACCTAGGAACGGGCGGTATACACGATTGCTTCTTAGCTGGGCATGAGAGTTCTAAATACTTGGTGAGTGTCCCTTTCAAATTCTGAATATTTTCCTCTATCCTTTGTTTTGCCCTGAGCACTGTTGTACTAAATGGTGTCCACTTGGTTTTCTGAGGATTCCTCCTCTTCAACATCGGTCGAAGGTCCGATTCTGAATTCGGTATACTAGTGGTCTGACATGGAGACCTCCGATAGTACCTTCCAGCCGGTAATTACCTTAGCACACCTTTTGGATAACGTTAACTCGATTAATTGCTATCTTACTCTCGTAAAAAAGTTGCCTGAGAGCCAATATTATTGATAACAAGGTCAGACGATAGTAGGGATGAAATCGATTAGTCGATTGCGTCTCACGTTGCAAAGTATTTTGAGCATTGGCATCACAGCATATGATGAGCCCCATCTTCCCGGAATCACAGTATTCAATGAGTTCAGCTACGGCCCACGGTTGTGATGATAATAACGAAGCATTAGTAAAATAAGGAGGTGCAACGACGAATTTATGCCATTCTTCGTTTGTTTTGTACAATATCTTCTGTCTGGAGCAAATAAATCTAGGTTGCAAAATTGCCAAAGTTTAGATGATGAGAGTGAGTTTGGCACATAAAGACAGGTTATCGGACAAGCTATTAAGGCCACAGATGCGTTTATTCGACACCCATGGTTCCTGTATGGATATTATGTGAGGTTTTAGCACTCGTGTCTTCGTCTGTTTGGACATCTGAGGGCCTGATTTCGGCGTATCAAATAGTCATATTATTCTGAGTTTATTTTGAAGCTACGTTCATGTCATTATGTGTGGAAAAACACATTATTCAAATGGCCGCCTCGACTTCGCTGGCAGTGCTTCAGGCGGTCGGTCCAATTTTTGATGACTCGGTCCAATATGTGCGACGTTATTCCGGAAATATCGTGTCGAATGCTGGTCACGGGCTCGTCCAAGGTGGTTGGCTTCTTAGCGACTAAGGACTTAACGCAGCCCTAGAGAAAATAATCGAATGGTGTCAAATCACATGATCGCGGCGGCCAATTGATGAAGGCTCGCCGTGAGATGCCCAGTCGCCAAATTTCTCATTCACAACTTCAGGCGTTGTGTCACTTGTGCGACATGTAGAGCTGTCTTATTGGAACAAGAGCTCGGATATATCGATGTTGTTGAGCTCTGACCGCAAAAAGTTAGTTAACATCGCGCTATAATACCTGATACCATTGACGGTAAACTTGTCTCCTTCCTCATTTCGAAAGAAATAAGGTCCGATGAGGCCGCCATACCATAAACCGCCACAAACAGTCAATCTTCGTGGATGCATTTATGCTTGGCCGAAAACTTCTGGATTGTGCTAGTTCCAATAATGGTAATTTTTCTTGTTGCTATAGCCGCTGAGCCAAAAATGGGCCTCGTCATAGAAGCTAATTTTTTGGACAAAACACGGATCTCCGGCCAACATTTCCAGCGCGCAATTAGCGAACTCACGGCGTTGTCTATGGTCATTCGGCTTCAATTCCTGCGTTAGCTCAATCCTATACGGATATAGGCTCAAGACCAACCGCAAAATAAGCCGGGTTGGCTCTCTGGCTGTATCCAATTCAGCTAATCGGCGCAGAATCGACATTTCTGGGTCTTTTTCGATGCTGGCCGCTACGGCGGCTATATCTTCTTCATTTGGCACCAATTTCAGTCTGGTTGGTGGCTTAAGATCCAAAAAACCGTATTCACGCTCAAACTTTCCACGTTGCCACGAATTACTTGCACACTGAAGCCGTGATGAGGACCGATTTCATGACGAAATTCACGGTACGTATTTACAACTGTGCCGGTAATTCGATAATATTTTTTAATAACTTCGGCACGTTCGGCAAGCGTGAAAAGATGGATGATGAATTGCAAACCTTACTGAATATTTTTACACCTGGATGTCATTGGTAACTACAACTGCTGAAACATAACAATTGGTATGTGGTCACCCGTTATAAAAAAAAGAACAAACAATTTACTTGCATATATGTACATACATACGAGGGTAGTCCCAGAAGTACACAAACACAACAAATCTGGAAAAAAATATCTTTATTACTCTACGTAGTCTCCTTTTAGTTCAATAGACTTTCCCAGCGATGTTCAATAGCTTCGATACCCTGTTTATTGTAAGAATCGTCAAGCTCCTTAAAATAGCCATCAACTTTCAGGGGGCTCAATTTGTTGAATAGGGTGCATGAGGAAGCAATTTGAACGTTAACTTATTGATTTTGGCCATTGCGATGACGGACGTGTGAACTGGTGCATTGTCTTGATGAAACACGACTTTTTTCTTCGCCAAATGCGGCCGTTTTTTCTTGATTTCATCTTTTAAACGCTGCAATAAGTTCGGATAATACACGCCGTTGATTGTTTTTCCTTTCTGAAGATAATAATGAAAATTATCCCACTTTCTAAAAAAGTCATTCTTTTTAAACACCAACCGCCATCTATACGTCAAGTGGGGTAACCTCGTATATGTACTTATGTTGGAAGATTCAAATCACTTTGGAGCCACTTATTGCAGCATAATCGAATATTTATTTCGGTTAAAAAGTAATATTACAAAATTTCAAAAACTAGGTAAGTTAAGTATCGCCGAAGATGCTCTATTTTTTGAATATATGGTAGAATTAGACTTTATGTGGATTGTAATCCGGCGTTCGTTTACCTTATTCAAGCTTCACTTCACATCAAATTTTTTTCTAAAAGGATCAAGTTCTTCTCTCTACCGCAGTCAATCTAGGGTATTGTAATAGTTGTCACAGTTTTTTATATTTAAAGGACTATAACTTTGGAGGACATTGCTAGAAGCCAACACTCGGAAGATCTTTCATCCCTATCTCTAAATCAAGCTTCGGGCTGGGTACTGCAGAATCCTTAAATGAGGTTGCCTCTGAGCTGCCCGTGGACCTCCCTGTTGACCCCATCATTTGGAATTTCTCCTGTGAAAAGTTTCGTTTTGTGTTTTGTTATAGATCGAGCCTACACAATTAAGCCCACCTGGATGTACTTGCCCCGATTCGAGTGTTGAGATACATCTGAATGGTTAAATACAATGTTCTAATTGTAATAAATTACTCAGCAGTTGCTCTCCTCCCTTTCAACCGGAGTAATGACCGGGTATGGAGAAGTTATGTATCTTCTCATCCATTTACAAAAAGGTGGCTCACATGACCACTCTGGTCGTCTAATTTTTGTACGTATTACTCGTATATAAAATATGTTGGTCTTCAACCTGTCAAATGTTGCTGAATCGATAAGCGGGCGATCTCGGAGGCCAGCTGCTTTAAATTGTGACTTCGGCACATCGTAAATCTCATTATTGCAGTACCGTGTTGAGCCCACATCTGGTGTAGATTAGAATTGTGAATATTATAATCGCTAACTCTTTATGTTGGATTGGCGGTAGTCCAATAATAGCCTTGTGTTAAAGCAAGGAGGACTTCCTTATATGAAACAACATTTGATACAATGAGAAAAGATTCAGGAGGCTAAAATTGTCACAGAGGTCAATAATATCAAAAACAGAGTCAGTCATTTCAATCGCACGTGTTGGTTGGAAGGGGAGAATATAACATATTCATATATCATGACATAATTTGCACTTGGGGTCGGTTAGTATTCACAAATACAGTTGTTAGTATTTTTCAACGTTCGTAAATTGTGAATTTTCAGGATACCTGGACCTATAAAATCATTACCACTGTCATCACGAAACGCTATGATATGTTTAGAAGAAACGTGCGAGGCATATGAGGACAGGTCATTGGCTAGGAGGAGATTGTGAAATTTTCGTGAAAATTCACAAAAATATGTCGAAGGTACTTCCGGTCGGTAGGTAGTAGTTTTTGTCAGATTGGAACCATTATATTTGTTCTAGTTATTCCAACGATGTAGATAGAGTCGGGCTTATCATGCACATAAGCAAGATAAAGCCGAACAATTTGACATATTCTGCGGTCACTTAAACTGCAAAGAACGCAGCGACTGCCATTACCGTTAGTGTTAGTTGCTTAGTTGGTTTTACAGCGGAGGGAAGCATAAGGTCTAAAATTCGAGAAAAATGAGGTTTATAAGTTGTAGACGAACGGTCAACCGGTCAACAACCGACGAGGAAGGGGGAGTATTGAGTATATGGAGCTTGACATGAAAGTCAAGGAATTTACTCTGGCTCTCAATTAGGCTATAACGGCTTCCTGGTGGACATCAGCAGTGGGACTGCTCAGAAACACTTGCAGAAAGCTTTTCAACGTAGCAAAAGGCACAAAAAAAAGTGACTGACTGGGACTCACATAAAGAATCCCTCAAATTATACAAAAAAGAACTGAGGAAGGCAAAGCGGCAATCCTGGAGGTCTTTCTGTAATAAAATCACGGAAACCTCTGAAGCATCGCAGATAAGAAAAATCCTCTGTACAAATCCTATGATGCCTAGCTGTTGGAAAAAAACTGATGGAATCATAGGATTTGTAGAGATGAATCACTCAACCTGCTACTAGGGCGCTGCATACCTTCAAACTATACAATTCTGCTGGTCCGGACGGTATAATACCTGCCGAGCTACAGAGGTCCTCAGATATTATTCTGCATGCGCTAGAAAATATTATGAGGAGCTGTGTAGAACTGATCCACATTCCACTGTCATGGAGAGAAGTCAGTGTTGTTTTCATTCCCAAAGCCGGAAAATGTTCTCATGTTGTCCCAAAAGACCTCAACCTATAAGTCTATTATCTTTCCATCTGAAAACTCTAGAATGACTGATTGATATCCATATCAACATGCCTACTGTAAAGTAAAGTCAGTGGAAACGCCTCTGCATTCACTGGCTCGCCACATCGAGCGATCCCTACAATATAAAAGTACACAATGGTTGCTCTCCTGGGCATAGAGGGTACTTTTAACAAGGTCAACACATCCGCAATCGCGACTGCGCTGTCAACTCTGCAGGTAGACGACTCACTTGGGGAGTTGATCAGTCTTATGCTAAAAAGCAGAATAATCCACTCCAAACTGGGTGAGACTTCTGCTAAAAGATGTCTCTGGAACTTAGAGGTTAATGAACTGCTGATACTACCTTGATCAAAAAATTCCCGGAATGTATTCAGAAAATTGGAAATAGAAGTTTATACATCTAAATCTGTATTGTTCCCTTCAGAACAATCCCCATCAACTGCAACATACTTATGCTAGCGTTCGATCCAATCCACGAAACATTTTTTATATTCGGTTTTCGGTATGTATATGAGTTCTTCCTCTCGCCTGCTGAAACGCGTTCCTCGTAGTGGCTTTTTAACTCGATTGAACAGAAAGAAGTCACATGGAGCCAAATCAGGTTAATTCGGTGGCTGCTGGATGGTACTTGTTGCATTTTTCGTCAAAAAATTACGAATAATGATGGCACTGTGCGACCGCGACGGTGCGTTATCATAGTGCACAATCCACGAGTTTTCTGCCCACAATTCTGGTCTCTTTCGGCGAATTGCTTCACGCAAACGTCTCATAACGCCCATATACGAGTAATACTCCTTGTTTACTGTTTGGCCTTCTGGCAAAAATTCATGATGCACTACACCGTTGTAATCCATGAAAACCGTGAGCATTGCCTTCTTTTTTGACTGAAAAAGACGTGTTTTTTTTGGTCTCGGCTCATTTGGTGAACGCCATTCACTTGCCTGATGTCTGGATTGCGTGTGGTACTCATAAACCCACGTCTCGTCTCCAGTAATGGTCCTTTTGATGAATGTGGGATTGGATTCAGCCTCGCAAATCATCTCTTTTACACCGTCAACACGGTTTCCTTTTTTGCATGAAATTGAGGTCTTTTGGCACCAACTTTGCTGCTACACGACGGAAACCCAAATCATTAACCGAAATATCTTGGACGGATCCATAGGCAATTTTCAAGTCCTCCGCTATCTCTCTGATGGTTAATTTGCGGTTATTGACCGACATTTCTTTTACTCGTATTCATCAATGTTTTCGTCGGTTTTCGATGTCGATGGTCTGCCACTGCGTTCATCATCTTCGATTTACTCACGACCACTTTTGAACCGCTCGTGCCCCTGGTAAATGACCGTTTTCTTTAGAGAATCCTTGCCGAAACACTTTTCCAACATTTCCAACGTTCGCGCACCATTAAATCCGTTTTTTACGCAAAATTTAATACTCGTACAAGTTCGTTGTTGCAAATTTAAATCCATTTCTAAAATTGTAAAAAATCGCCAACACACACATAGATTGATGTACTCTTGGCTACGTAACTTTTGCAAATGTCAAGCTATGGCGCTAAGATTTAGAGGGAATGTCACCAACTTTACAAACTTACAAACTTTACCAATTTAACAAAAGAAAACGGAACTCAAATCGGAGCAATGGGAGCGCCACACGGTGGTGGCCCCGAGAACTTTTTGATCAAGTTGGTATACCTGGAAGCGGGTGGGGGCGGTGATTGCCAATGCGGAGGAAGTTGCTATAGCCTTCTCAGGTTACTTCAAGTAAATCTTGATAGATTAAATCCTTCTGGGAGGAAGATGCTTTCATGGACGACAAGTCAATCCATCTCTACACACATGAATTTAGAACCGATAGCGGAGTTGGTGGCGGTGTTTTTTCACACAAGCTTAATCTAAGCCTCTCTTTCCGTCTTCCAAATCAATGTAGCGTGTTCCAGGCGGAAAATTTGGCGATTAAAGAAGCTCTGTCCTGGCTGAAGAAAAACGTGATATCTGTAAAGGATATGCGCATCTTTTCGGATAGTCAGGCCGCTATCAAGTCCTTGGACTCGGTCTCAATAAATTCTAATACCGCCTTTGAATGCCAATCATCTCTTATGTAGATTGCAGAGCAGTTCAACCTTCACCTTTGTTTGGTGCCGGGCCACAGAGACATTCCAGGGAACTGTAGAGCCGATGAACTCGCCAAAATTGGAACCTACCCTACCCTACCGGAAATGGGTAGCATAGGTATACCAATCGCTACGTGCAAACTAACATTAAAGCTGGATGTCAATAAAAGAACAAACCTTAGGTGGACTGTTGGCCCAACATGTCTAGCCCCCAAACAGATCTGGCCAAAACTGGATCTGAATGTGTCTGATCCTTCTAAATAAGAAACATCTCAGCGCCATAATAGGTGTCATCACTGGACACTGCCTCATAGACCAGCGCGCAAGAAGGCTTGACGCCTTTACAAACGATTTCTGCAGAAGCTGCATGGACGAGGAAGAGGAGGAGACAATCTTCCACCTACTCTGTATATGCCCAGCTCTCTGCCAGAGGAGAAAACTTCACTTAGGAGCTTTCTTCTACAACGATCTAAAAAATATAGATGTAAACAGTCTACTATGCTTCATCAAACTGGTTCCATTAGTAAGAGGATCATAGATCCACGTGGCATCACAATGGACCAATAACCCTAAGTGGGCTGATATTTCCAATAGCCACTCTTACCTGCCCTACCCTAATATATTAAAATGAACGTAATTCTGATTAACGACGGAACTTGAAGGTAGGATGATAGGGGTGGTTTGGCTTTTAAGAAGGAGAGAATTGGCTGTGAGATTGAAAGATACGCTCCGAAATTTAGTGGAAAAATGTTTAATGTGGAGATCTGTTGAGTGCATATAAGTTGAATGGATCTGTTGAGAACACGAGGAAAATATTTCTACCACAAATCCAGTTAGAGTCTCGATGAGAAGTCAGAGATTGTTTATTAGGCTTAGGATTGTGATTGGGATTGAGGTTGGCAATAGATTTATAATTAGGGCTTTTGAATTAGGTTTAATATTAGACTATTGGCGATCTTATGTTCTATACCGGGTGTAAAAGAATTTTTCCATTTTCAATTCGGCAAGTTGGATGACTTCTGAGAAACAGTTCCAAAAATGCCATTCGTATTTTTTGAAGCGAAGAAACTTTATCTTTTGGCCGAGATCATTTTTTGGTAGTTGAAAATAGCGATCTTATATTATCTTGAGGTATGATGACAGCATGCTCAAGCATTTCAGCTAACAGAGATATATTGTACTCGTTTATGGCGCTAGATTGATGTCGAAGTTGCACAGGGAGATAATCAATTTTATTGAGTGTCATTCTGATGCCGTCAGTAGTGTCGCCAAGAAGTAGATGAGATGATACGATGTCATTTCTCACATCATTCAATTTGCACAAAATATTAATTAAAATTGGATTAGAGCCAGGAGCACTTATTTTTAATGGACGTTGGAAATAAATATCAGTAAAGGAGGTAGTGGTAGTAGTAGGTCGTCGGGTAAACACAATTAAATAAACTAAATACATAAATTCTAACACAAAAAGCGCTAGCTGAATTGAAATTCCTTTCAACTGATTGGAAAAAAAAAAACATAAACTTGTACGCACCTTTATGAATGCTACCTGAAGAAACAATTACGCGAATTTGCACCGCAACACCCAGTAAGGCAGAGATGAATACAAATTTTGACCGAGCTCTCTCTGTTCCAAGCCCTCCTATTACATAAATAAAATAACTTGGAACAAGGAAAATTCAAAAAAAAATTCCTTCTACGATTTTGTTAGCAACAGCACCACTTGCGATGTCATGTCTCAAAGTTTACAGCAATGTAGCGAAGGGTATGATTGTCGACAGCAGCTGAAGCACGTGTTTTGCTTGTGGTTGATCAGGGTGATACTTCCTTTATATAGAATATCTGAAAGACTGAGCTGGTTTTAGGGCGTTCATGGAACTAACTCAAATTGTGAACAAGACATGGCCTCTGTAACTGTGGAGATAAAGGTAAATAGCTTGGCAGTAGTCACAACAATCCAAACCGATTCATCTTTGACAGCCGCAGCTTCTCTATTTACGAATGGTTTTAACGAAAGGAACAAGGCTTCTCTTCTTTTGATGGCGTTTAAGGTGTACAATCTTCAGATGAAGCCCACGCTAAAATCAGAAGCCACATACACGGCCTTATTTGGAGATATGAAGGATTGATTCTTGCTTCATTTTCGAGTGAGTGCAACAGAGGCTATTCGCTCTGAATGTTAAATTTTGAAATTATTATTTTGGAGCTAGACTGGTGTATTTTGATGTTGAAGCGATTATTCTAGGGCGATGAACTTACAGCTTAAGACCGTAACTCAAACTTTGGCTTAAGAGTCAAACTTAGAACCATTTAAATTTTAAAGTGCAAGATTATAAGAAGTGTATACATAGGATAGACTGAAAGTTGGGCTTATTTTGAGCACGATTTATGGCGTTTGATGAAAGAATTTTCTCAGACGTCTCTACAACGTCGGCAGCATTCTTGCTCTCCCTCAAAAGAAACGACTGTACATTACTTACTGCCATCTTATCATCGAACTGAAGTCGCGCTACTTCTCTGATGCTTGCTATAAGGTTGGGGACGACACTGTCAGAACTTTTCCTCTGTGAAAAGAAGCGGCGTAAATTCAGATCCGTAAGTGCTAAGAGCACTGTAAACACTTGATTGCCGTGGTTCGTGTGAGTGAATATTCGTGGTTCTATGAAACCAATACTGTGTAAAAAATAGCCTATTCTAGCTTCTGGGCAAAGCTCGTAAATTCGTCCGCAATGCAGAGCTTACAAATTAGAGTTCTTCTCATATCGAAAAACTGACATAGAATTGTCCAAGATCAAGTTGTAGTCAAGTGTCTCAAAAAAGCGTACATTTTTCATTATTCATATGCGTATATTTGAATGGTAAAGGCTTAATAGTTTACGAGATTTCAAAATATCAAGCTTATTGTGTAGTTGTCGAAGGATTCCGGGAGTATAACTACCTAGTTTAAACCAATCACAGCTGAGAAATCGGATTGTAATTTCTGGCTCTCGTAATCTAATTGTACGCACATCATAAGTCACATGCAACCACTTTTTTGATTTCTCTCAATGAAGTCCTTAGTAAAAGTTTCTAATGTAACAACACTTAACACCCCACTTGGGCAAGAAAAAAAGATCACACAAAAATAAAAGCACGAATTGCACGTAACGATTGCTTGTGTACGAGTATGTGTGCCCGTGTGTTGCAAAAGGACTTCATGTTCTGTTTGTAAGCGATCATTAAAGACCAGCATTAGTTGCGGCCACGATCTCCTTTTAGAGGCTTCATTCGGTGTCTACTCATAGTCCCGCATCTCTATCACAAGAGTCCGTCCGAATTGCCCATTCCACCAATCGACAAACTTGATCTTCAACAAGAATTAGGAAAGTGGATTTCTGTATCCAGATGCATTGAGCAACGTTTGCCATTGCGATTGCCACAGTCTCAGAAGAGGAGGACTTGAAGGGGTTAGAGAACATACCAAGCCCGGCAGACATATGGACAATTTTATTGATTAATGACTCATAATTAGAGACGTTAGATGCTCTAGTCATATTTCTTCATCTTCATTACAAAATCTGAAGCACGGTGCACACCGTGAACACCATGAACACGGAACTTGTCCAAGTGAACAGGTTACTTTTGGACGTGAATGCGACATGGATTTATCCTGGTTACTCCATTCATGTGGCCAACTTGCTGTGCTATGTGCGATATGTTAGCTCGTGTGTCTTCCAGTCGAGGGTTACGATCGATTTTAGTAACATACTTACTCGTACATATGAATGCACGCGGTTCAATCGCAATACCAGGTAAGTAAGTAAATTATGGCAACGTGTTAAATCAATTTAAATACTTAGATGCGTGTTATTGTGGTGTAATTGCATGGATGAGGACGTGAGGTTCATTCTCTACTCTGATCTGGGAAAAGAACTAGAAAGTGAGCGTAATCGTTCGATACGAGAGTGTGGAATGCGAACAAGTATCATAGATGTTGTAACAATTTTATATGAAAAACAAATGTCAAAACTGTGAGAAGTTTAATAGAAAACGTATTCAGCTTTTTATAGAAAAACCCCTGTTCTTCCAGGTCATTCCAGAGCAGTTTTTAGAGTATTTGGACGTCTTAATACAAAGTATTATGATTCATTCCGAATGGTCATTTGCACAGAACCTGAAAGCCGGTTCATCAAAAGTTCCATTTGCCGACAGAATGAGGATATATGTATATTGTACATGTTAAGATCAACAATGCTTTTATAAATCGGGCTACTATTCTAAGAACTATTCTAAGAAGCTTTCCATTTTCGTAAGACAATCGATTTTTATTTTCCTTCTGTGGTATCTCAAGAGTTTCACTTCTCCCACATGACACATTGCTTTTTCGCATCCTCGTTTTGAAGGGACACTTTCTTCAGATGATGTCTAACATTTTTACGTCTAGATGGCTTAGGACTTTTTAGTGTCAGCTATAGCTTCTGCTCTCGTTTTTAGAAAATTCAAACCCCCCCACTGCTCATTTGTTTATTTGATTTTCTGATCTTTT
The DNA here is from genome assembly GCA_963966105.1 of Volucella zonaria. Classification (NCBI taxonomy): domain Eukaryota; kingdom Metazoa; phylum Arthropoda; class Insecta; order Diptera; family Syrphidae; genus Volucella; species Volucella zonaria. The sequence continues at coordinate 49,648,468 of OZ014532.1, read as the reverse complement.
CTTCGTTAAAATGTCCAAATTCATTTGGTGCGGGATTGCTTGTCTATCTTGGCCCCATTTTGGGGAAAACTATCCAGGACTAATAATCCAGATAGTTTCTTTTGTATGTGGTCTTATTTCCAGCTTCTACCGCTCTATGAATTCGACTGCATTCCTTATTATGTCTGCCTTAAAACTATATACTGTACCCTGGTATTTCAGATTAACGTCGCGTAATATTGAAGTATTAAAGAATGTGAAAACCGAACTTTCAGCTCCTTTCACAGGAAGTGCTAGTAAAAAATCCTTGCACTAAAAATACATTCGCATGACTTTGCATAAAATTCACCATCGAAACCAATGATATCAAGATCATCAAACCAATAAATTGTATTAGTATTCGGGACAACTGGTTATTCCGCGATGCGGTCGTGGCCTATATACGAATATGGATACTGAGCGCACCACTAGTCTGAAGAAGGTTTGACGTACAAATGGTATATGGGAAGAGATTGCTAAAAACTTTGCTGTCTGCATTTCCCGAAGCATCTCGTCTTCAACATCAACCGCTATTATCTGTTTCTACTGTACAGCTGTAGTTGAATTGGGTACACATTGTACAGGCTGTCAAAGGTCTAATCAATTGTTTTAAAAAAAATATTGTGAATTTGGGACCCATGGCGTTTGATTTACATCATTACTTATCATTTGTTGAATACTAGTGGTGATGTTACCAAAAAGTCATCAGTGATACCACCTTTAGTGCGCTGCGTTTAACTCAGCGATAACATCAAAACCTCTAACTTGACGAGAAGTGCGATGGTTCCCAAACGAAGAAGTGCCTAAGAAAATAAGAGGAACTTTGGAAACGTACTTACCTTGTTGTCGCTACAGTTCGGGGTGGTTAGACACTTGAGATCCATTTTTTGTTCGATGTCACTATACAAGTCCTTGGAGTTCGCTATTATATTTTGTTCTCAAGAAACCGACAAAACAAACTGGACCTAGATAGATGAAACTTCTTACCACTAGTACTTCAAAGTTGTACCTGAAATATTGTGGCAGTCTGCATCTCCTTGCAAGCAATGGTATTGATCTTATTCAGAAATAAACGCGTTTCTTCAATTTAATTTTCAATACAGCTGTCTGCGTTCTGGCATTGATATTAATATTTTGTAGAATTGTGCTTTACATATTGTGAATATTTTAATGTGTGGTGTGATCCACTAATAATAAAGACGCTCTCTGGTATCGGCGGACCGCGTACGGTGCATTTATCCACACGACAGTTTGCTTAGAGACTAGCTTTTCAAAGCCCTCTCAACCCTAGTTTACAGACTTAACTATCCAAATGTTCATTCTCTGTCCCTTTTAGACTTCAATGTCGAAAAATGTCTTTGACAGGTCAATGCCATATGTTATTTTCCTACCCTCAAACACTTTGCTTACAGAAATTGTATGACATTCAAATGTCATCACTTGCGGTACAATTTTCAAAACTTCGGTTCAGCACCTAACAGATAAAAAGACAAATCCTTCAATAAATTTTGACGTCAATAATGAAACAGTGTCGAATAAAATTTGGTGAAACAAAATACTCGCACTCGTATATAAGAATATTCCCCAACAACAAGGATGATCAGACATTATGTATGTAGTGTTCACAATTAGAAAGGGTAGGACCCATACCCAAGTGGCTGTGGAGAATCGAAAGCAGTACGCTAGCTCAAGAAGCCTGTTAGTTGAGGGCACCTACTGCTTTCCTGTGAGTGGATCTGTATAGCACGGTATGGAGTTTTGTCTGCAGTCCTTTGTACAAGGTGGCGCAAAAGTTGTCATCGGATGCTCGTTCTTTGGCTGAAATATTTTTCGTGAATGAAAAACTTTGTTTCTGCTTTGGAATCATGCTTATCTGATCTCTTGAAATTGTTCCCATTAAGTCGAGAAAATGATATCGGGTAAGTGGCCGCTGCCAGAATTGATGCCCGAATGGCCAGATGCCAGATTTTTGGCGTTCTCCTTCACTCTTGCTAGAACTTCCGGCGATAAGTCCTCGGATATTGACGGATATTCTAATTCAGGGCTTCAAGAGTCTGAGGCTTGTTGACATAGACTCGTGACTTCAAAAAACCTCACAAAAAGAAGTCTGGATCAGTCGATCTTGCCGGCCAGTGCAAACCGCCAAAACGAGAAATTAGACTATTAGGCAAAATGTCGTAGTGTTTGCCCAATTGGTGTCGGACGGCCGGGAAATCTCAGCCGAAATTCACACTGCGCCAACACCACCAACAAATTATTCCGCAAAAAAATCGTAACAATTATTCCGCGTTCTTTAGGAGTATAGCAATTTATGCCTTGTAAGCGTGTATTTTGTATATGTCTATCATCTATTTATCAAAGAAGAAATGACATTTGCAAAAATTATGGCATCTTCCGATAGGGTGATGACTTTTGCGCCACCAATTAGAAATCTATCAACCAGTTCCGCAGCCTAAGAAACGGTTGCTAACTCACTCATAACCGTGGGTTTTTTTAAAATATCATCTCTTCCTTTGCTCGATCTATACAGTTGACGTAGCCTCACTTTGGCTGCGAAATATTTTGGTATCTTCTTTTGCGACTTAATATTCTTGAACACGTTAGCCGTGGCGATAAAGTCTTATTTCTAAGGAACTGGTAAACTGATTTCAGTTCGCTATTTAGATCAATGTCCTGTCTCTGTGTCTTTGAGTTTTTTTGAAACCAGAAATTGAAGCATTGTAAAATGACTTCATTGCCTAATCTAAAGCCCTTTAGTCAGCATTTTACTCGTAGACAGCCAAGGGTAAAATTTTGCTCTAATAACCAAGGCCAGACTCTTTTCCGGTTGATATTTCAATAGCTTACTCGTATATGGTATATGAGGGACGCAAAACGAAAACAAAGGTCTCTGCATATTTTTCATGAATCTCCTCAATCCTAGAAGAAACGCAGTAGCAATACTAATACGTGAGAGAAGAATGTAGCATATGCCCAATATTTCGCATGTTCTATAAATTCTGAAATGTTTTTTCAAGACTTCAACGATAAAGTCAAACCTACTAATGCCTCGTTTTCTATGTTTTACACATTCTAAGATTCGTGAAGATTGAAGTAGACAAATACATATATTTAGTATATCCCTTATCAACTGTCTTAGAACTTTAACTTGGGCTAAAGAGTTTGCTTAGCTACTACTGAGCAGGATGGCCAGTTCATTCTGCATAGTAAGGAAAAAAAGTTTGCCCCTTCGCCTGTTTACTTATTCGTAACTTTTCACGATTTTTATTCAATTCTATGTAGTCGTACTATCGAAGTGAAGTCGTAAGAGGAATCGTATCATGTGTAGAGTCGAATATGTAATATAGGTATATCTTTCTATTCCGTTATTTGATACCAATTGGATTCCTTCTGTAAAAGTAAAATTAAATTTCATGCGCGGGTGCTTTTGAGTAGACCCTAGGATAGGCGCTGGTTAAGAAATTTTCCTCGTGGAGGACTTAGATTGAATAGAGGAAAAGGACAGAGTTGAGTCTTTATTAGATGTAATACAGCTCGACGTCTTACCTCGTCAAGTATGATAGATAGAAGCGAGCAATTTTAGATAGTGGAAATAGGAAATAGGTAGGCTGAGTCGGCTTTGAATTGTGACAAGCAGCAATCTCTTACATAAGATATTATAACTGATTGAAGCTTACCCAATTAAAAATTATATGCTTTTCCGATGAACACCTCTTGTCTCATGCTTTCACATTTGCAATTACTATTAGAATCCAAACAAGTGAATCATGAGACTCAAAATAGTCCACAGGATTATTACAATTCCCAAAACTCACTAAAGTACATGTTGGCTACTCTAAATAGAAGAAAAGTCTAAACCGGAGCTGGACAGTCTGATCTCGCTTGACATTCCGTTGAGTTTTGGAGGAAGATTTTTGTAATTCGCTTTTAACAGTTTCTAGATTTTGCTCCACGTTTGCATGGTGAAGGTGTCTCCGTTAACTATAGTATGTACAGCAGGTACAATGGCAGTGAACCAATGCATCTTAAACGAACTCACTTTGAATGCCGAAGTCCTTCGACACCCTCATTTTTATTTAAATACTTGTAGCCTTGATCGCTGAAGTGATTTTGTGGCGGTCATCTGTTATGGTATTATCGTGCTGTTTTTAATGATTTTGCTATTACTGCTTTTCCCGTTCTTCGGCCCAGTGCAATATTTTGTCTTCTCTCTCCACGACTGATACTTCGCTACTGTTCTTTAGCACGTGACTCTACTGCTCAGACTGAGCCATGGCTTATCGGCGGTTAAAGAATTGGTCTTGATCGTTCCCGACCCGCACAAAAAAAGCGTCTAAGCCATGACATCCATAGACCAAGCAAGGAAATCTTTCTCTTTTTTACGAAGAGGATCCTAGGACTTTTGAAGTAATATACATAGTTTGCTTCCCAAACAACCTATACAATGTGACTATTAGTTTCTAAGGTCTATTCGTATACAAAATCATTTTCGCGGCCTTCAAGAGATTATATTTGTTCTCTTGTCTTATGTCTGGCTCTGTGCAAGCAGTACATCCGATGCAAATTCCAAAGTCGTCCGCGGGACTTACATGCCATGCTTCTCAGCGATATTCAAAATAATTCAGAATTGTAATTGAATTGAGTTGAAGAATTAGAATTTCTCGTAAAGTTTTCAATTCGTTAGACATTACCAAATCCATACTTTGTTTGCTTGGCGATTTGCATCACTAAAATTAATTATCGAGGCATTCACTGCCGTCGTTCTGTGTTCCGATGATATGATTTTTGAATCTGCGCAATATTGGCATTATAATTGCTAATTATTAACGCAATAGCCTTATTAGGGATTCGTTTGCTAGTACAATAGGTCCTGGTCCGCAGTAGAAATTGTCATTTCCGTCTTTCGTAAAACCTTCCTAATAAACATTGCACTGAAAGTTGATGATCACACATTTACCTTTCCACTGGTATACTGCAAGTCTGCAAATCTTAAAATATTGTATATAGAACAATGCTGCCATGCTATACAGTGTACAAGTATCTCACGGGGTCTTCTGGTGGTTTGGAATAGAGAGTGTTCTTGACAATGTTCTTAGTGGGCGAGGAAAAATTTGGTAGTTTGAAAAGCCTTCTCAAAATGCAGTCTTGTTCTGTAATCCCATAGTACGTTACCTGTTCAAACATTTTATCTCATTTAAAAGGAATGACATTTTACTATTGTGGTTTGCTGGGACATAAAGCAATCGACACGTAGCGGGTTTTCTTGCGCAGGAAGGTCGTTCCATTTTGTATTTTGGAAATGGTGTGACAATTTAGGCCTATGTGCAGCTACAGATGCAGATACTTCTTCCCCTGAACCGATTCTTCACCCTATGGTTCATTTTATGGGTCATTGTCGAGATTTTGAAGCGCATTCTCGCAGGATCTCTCACATTAGAAGGCAATGCATTTTGAACAGAGCATGCATTTTTATTTTTCTTTTTTTTAGTTATCGGGACAGAGCACTTAGACAAAGAAGTAGCCTATCTAGTCGAATCTTTAAGTCTTATGAAGGACGATGAGTAAGCCCTTCAGTGATAAAGTGTGTGTCTAGAGTAACAGAACCCCCAACGTCAACGCCGAGTTCCTGTGGCCTGATACATCATCGTCATCACGGTCACAGAAAGCGTCGTAGGATGTTGTATCGCTTATGACCAGCACATTTAAGAGCTAAGCAAAAGTGTAGTGCCCCGTCATGATGGCAGTTAGCAACCTGCATTCCTTTTTGTTGAAGGACAGCAAAAAGGGCGCTGACTTTTCAGACATATCGGGAAGCATTCGTTTTTTCGGCGACCTAGGGAATCATGCCATATGCAGTTGTACTCATATAAAACCCAAGCGTCAATAAAAGCCTTAACCAAGGGAGCAGATAGACTCAACCTATTTTTAGGTCTTGAAAACCTCTCCTCTGAGTCTTGACTGGCAAGTTCATCGGCGATTTAATTTCCCGTGATCTCATTGTGACCTGGGACCCATACACGTCTCAGTGGTGTTAGCCTTCTGACTACTTTAAGAGATGTCTTGCATTTTTGAACTAGGTTGCAAGTCGTAAGAAGGCTTATTAAGGCTCTAAGTGCAGATTCGCTCCGACCTGTAAAGATTCGAGCCTTCCTCCAAATTGGTCTTAAGTTATCTGCCAAGAAGTTGTTCAAGTTTTCTTAGCAAGTCACTACAAATCCACGTGCGACCATGTAACGGGCAATCTGCAGGAGTTATTCCTGATTGTACACATCAGATTAAAACATTCGGTGAGAGCATCCTTCAAATTCTGAGTAGCTTTTCTACCTTTTATGTGGTTTTAAGTTGAAGCGGAGAATTGACGTCATTGGCTATGTTTTTTTTAAAGCGTGTCCAGATGGTTTTTGGCGGATTTTAACTTTTTGGATAAGGTCGAAGTATCCCATGAGATTCTGCTCCCGATGTATCTATGGACCCACATAGAAGCCTCCGATAGTACTTTCCTGCCTGTGACCTTCCTAGTGTACGTGTTGGATATTATTAACTCGATTACTTGCTGTTTACACACAACAATATTGACAGCCAGGTCGGCCAATGGTATGAAGTCCAGGAGATGATTGCTCCGCACGTTGCATTTGTTACTGCCTCAAAAAACATTCTATTCAAATTAATGTGGTTCCACTGTACAGTTTCCATTGGTCCAATCTTTTTAATTTCCATTCCTTCCAATGATTGAATTCATCATCTTATGATGTCTCCACGTTTTTGGCTTTCTGAGTTCAGCTAAACTTACGACAGAATCGTTGTTAAGAAAAAAAAATATTAAAGCAACAATGTTCTCTGTCACTAACAAATACATATAATCGTGATCAAATTGCGCCGGTCATTATATAGGTATACAGCTTAATGCTGGTTAAGGTATTGTGGAAGTGGGATTTATTTATGTACATATGTAAGTCGTGCAAATTGTTGCATAAATTGGGACGGAATGTCAACAAAGTTCTACCAACAAACAACGAAACAAGTTTTACAAAGTCACAATTTTAGTGTGACTATCACCTCGGATTATACAGTAGACACATAATAGAGGCAAGCCATTGCGATGAGATTTATTTTTTATACTCTTAACCACCTTGCAGGTCTTTAATAAGATTGTTGCTTAGAACATTTCTGTAATTTCTAATTTAATGTCTCATTATTCTGGGGTAGCTTATTAAGGCAATATCGAGAAATTTTTGTGGATTTGAAAGCTGTTTAGTGATTTTATCAGTTCTTCTATGCACAAAAGGACCACAGCTATCAGTTACCGAATCTTAGATTTCTCAACAGAAGATATGACGCCAAACGCCACTCACAGTATAACTAAACGAGTATAGTTGAAGCAACGTCAAGGTGTCAACCGTGGACTCTTCTCTCGGAAAGTTCTGATGATCTAAGAAACGAGTAAAATTTTGAGAATGCTAGATCTGGTGCAATTGTTTCAGTTTCATCCGCTTCTAGAAGAGCTAACATATTTTGTAATAGCCTGTTTATTTTTTTTTCCGGGGATCACCGGGGGTCAATGGGGATGGCTGCAAACGGGATGCTTAAAAAAGTTGTTTGAATCGGCCAATATAGCTCGAAGATTTGTACGAGGGTTTCCGACCGCAATGTAAAGATAGCAGCGCTCGTCAATAAAAGCTAGTGAATGCTAGTTGTGCATCTTTTGACAGTTACTTACCGAAGTTTCAGTCATTTTGGACGCGCAGTTTTTAGTTGACAGTCGTTTGAGTGAGTCGTTGTGAGTGTATTTTGTGAAAATGAAAAAAAATTGAGTATCGAGCTGTTATTAAATTCTTGTTTTTGAAAGGCAATACGCCTACGCAAATCAAAAATGAGTTGGACTCTGTGTATGGGGACTCTGCACCATCATTTACCATAGTGAAATTTTGGGTAGCTGAATTTAAACGTGGCCGTAAGAGCTTGGGAGATGATGAACGTTCGGGAGGCCCAAAAACTGCAACCACTGACGATAACATTGCTAAAGTTCACCAAATGGTTTTAGACGACCGCCGAATTAAAGTGTGAGAGATAGTAGAGGTTATGAAAATGTCCAAAGTACGTGTTTGTTACATATTAAATCAAGATTTAGACATGAAAAAGCTGTCCGCGCGTTGGGTGCCGCGTTTGCATACTTTAGACCAAAAACGTGTTCGAATGAACGTTTCCAACGCTCTGTTGGCGCAGTTTAGGCGCAATAAATCCGAGTTTTGGCGCCGATTAATTACTGTAGATGAAACTTGGACACACCATTAAACGCCCGAAACAAAAATTCAGTCAAAACAGTGGACTGAAAAGGGCGAGCCGGCTCCAAAAAACCAAAAACTGTTTTTTCGGCCGGGAAGGTGATGGCGACTGTTTTTTGATATAGTAGTCTTAATCGATCGTCTTTAAAAAGGAAAAACTATTACAGGAGCATACTACGCATTATTACTTGCCAAGCTGAAGGCAGAAATTGTGGAAAAACGGCGACATTTGCAGAAGAAGAAAAACCTGTTTCACCAAGACAACTCGCAGTATCACGTCTCAGCGGTTGCCATGGCGAAAATCCATGAGTTGCGGTTTGAACTGCTTGACCATCCGCCTTATTCACCAGATCTAGCCCCAAGCGACTTCTTTTTGTTCCCTCATCTAAAAACTACGCTCGGAGGACAGAGATTTTCGTCAAATGAGGAGGCAATCACCTTCGTGAACAATTTTTTGCAGAGAAAAACGGACGGAGCATCGCTGGGAGCATCGCTGGGAGCATCGCTGGGAGCATCGCTGGGAGCATCGCTGGAAAAGTTACAAGGAGAATATGTAGAAAAATAAAAAAAAAACTTGAGAAAAAATGTCTTGTATCATTGTTCGGTCGGAAACTTTTCAGCTAACCCTCGTAGTTGTCACTAATCAAATTAGAGGGCCTGGAAAGTCTTTGATAAAATGGTTATGAATTGGTTTAAGGCGTGAAGTTTTTTTTTTTATCTTCGAGCGCTTCATAGAGTGTGCGATAGATTTATAACGTGACGAAAACCGTTTTCTAAGTCCTAAATGTCAGTAGTGAGTAAACTGTTTGGTGGTTTAAGGATGATGCATATTTGTTAAAGTGAAGACCTTGAATGGCACAACTCAGAGAAGCAATGTAAGACCAAGTAGCACAATGAATTTGCAGACATATGGTATGGCTGCACGGGTTTGTATCTGCTGAGAGTAACCAAAAAAATCAGAACAAGTTTCTTATACAGCATACCGAGTAGAAGTGGGAGACATATAATGCCTGAGTATGTGTTAAATTTTTTGGAAAATGGGATAGAGAGAGAAAGAAAGTCATTTGGGCTCAGTGTTATTTGGCTCCAACATTTAATGGGGACACTAGATGCTTAGTGGAAGTTGGTTTGATGTTGATTTCTAGTTAACTATTCATCTTACTTGGTTTTTGTTAACTGAAAAAGTGAATATGTCTTTCGGGCGAGGCTGGGATTCGAACACCGAACCTTCTGATTTGAAAGCCAGTCCACTACCACTTGAGCCGCTGCCAGTCTTTCAGCTTTCAACAAAAGCCACTAGCAAAATTGAGAGATCTCCAGCTGAAATGTGGCCTCTTATGTTTACCGACTCCTTATCATCGCACTAGAAATTATAAGTAAAAAAGCGGCAATCAATAGGCTTTGTGGCTGCGTCAAATCTATGCAGCCAGGTTATTACAAATACTAGCAAGTTTTTCGCAAAGATAGAAAAACGAAGAAAGACACCCTACTGAACGGATTTGCGATCATGTTTGATCAACAAGATTGCAACAAAACCTTGGAAGCACAAGTCGGCAAGCTAATGCAAAGAAGCACGGAGGCCAACATAATTGTTTATTTCCCAGCTGAGGCCAAAACGCCAATCTGGCTGAAAAATCTAAGTCCTTGTGTACAGAATTGCTTGACAATGGTGAAGTAAACAGCGACATTATGTCTGCACACAAAATTTTCACTCACAGCCAAAGCACTGCAACTACGTTCTAAACGTTCTAAAGAACGCAAAAAACTGAAAGGCACGAAAATCAGTATTAATAAAGACTTTCCTCACAATATTCGCCAAAGAAGAGCCAAGTTGACACCACTACTGAAATTCATACCCGGAAATTAAAAATATTACACTAAAGGACGATAAACTACATGTAGGCGACAAAGTATTCACATGGGACGTATCGGATGAATTGAAATGTGGAATTCAGCAAGGAGCAAAGGTTCTAAAAGAATTAATTGGAGAAATACCATCTTTTTGTTTCATTCGACGATCGGATTGGAAAACATAAACAAAAACAATCTCGCTATCGAAATGTCAGTGTTATCTGTCACCTGTCAAAGCCAAACCCACGGTGGAAACACAAGGAGAAAATCCGCTGTAAACAAAAACTATGTGCATCTACAAGTGGAGGTCAACAGAGGGGTTCTTATTGATAATTACCAGTCTACCAGATAAACCCTTCAACCACAAACTTAAAGATTTGAAGCTATAACATATCAGGCCTAGGAAACAAAAAATTATTTGTAAATTTCTTGAATTATTTAAGTGAATTCGATATACGAGGGCGGGTCAATAAGTCCGTGACTTTTGGATTAAAACAGATTTTTTGATAAAAAAATAATTTTATTTTTCAACGTAGTCTCCCTTGAGCTCTATATACTTTGTCCAACGCTTCTCCAATTTTTTTATCCCTTCCAAAAAAAATGATTTGTCGAGGTCCTCAAAATGACGAGATGACGTCATCATTGGAGTCAAATCTTTTTCCACCAAGCCATTTCTTCAGATTTGGGAACAAGAAGTAGTCGCTCGGAGCCAAATCTGGAGAATAGGGTGGATGAGGGAGCAATTCATAGCCCAATTCATGGATTTTTGCCATGGCAACTGCACATGTGTGCACCCTTGCATTGTCTTGGTGGAAAAGAACTTTTTTCTTGGCCAAATGAGGTCGTTTTTTTTTCAAATCGTCATTGAATCGGTCCAATAAGTTGGCATAATATTCCCCATTGATTGTTCTTCCCTTTTGAAGGTAGTCAATGTGGATTATCCCGCGTGCATCCCAAAAAACAGTCGCCATAACTTTATTGGCTGACAAACCCACCTTGGCCTTCTTTGGCGCCGATTCACCCTTAGAAACCCACTGTTTTGACTGTTGTTTGTTCTCTGGTGTGTTGTGATGGATCCATATTTCGTCCACGGTTACAAAACGGCGCAAAAACTCCTCCATATTGCGATTAAACAACGCCAAACCTTCCTGTGAAGTTGTTACACGATTGCGTTTGTGGTCGACTGTGAGCAAACGCGGCACCCATCTTGCGGAAAGCTTTCTCATGCCCAAGTGATCATTCAAAATTGAAACCACTGAGCCATGCGAGATCCCTACGGCTTCCACAATCTCTCGCACTTTCAATCTTCGGTCGGCCAACACCATATCATGAATTTTTTCGATTGTTTCGGGTGTAGAGACCTCAACTGGGCGTCCAGGAGGTTCGGCATCTTCAGTGCTTGTACGGCCACAACGAAATTCAGTAAACCACTTTTTTACCATTGAAATCGATGGTGCAGAGTCCCCATAGTATTTATCAAGCTTAGCCTTGGTCTCGGTAATGGTTTTTTTTCGCAAGAAATAATGCTTAATAAGCACACGAAATTCACTTTTTTCCATTTTCTCCCCAAATTAGTGAGTAGTCTGATAAAAATAGCTGTCAAACACAAACTAACTGACGCAGCAAGTTTAAATTTTGACAGGAGTCAACTGACAAATGCCTGTTGACAGGAGCAGTGTTGCTGTTTCAGTAAAGAGGTCAGAAATTCAAAAATGCACGGAATTATTGACCCGCCCTCGTACTATTTGTATCATTTGAAACTCATGTAATAGATTATGATGAAACTAGATATAAACGTATTTTTAAGAAGGAGGTGAACTTGGCAATCGCAAACAGCTAAACGGAGCAGCGGTCGCAATTAAGAGGATGGATCAAGGTTATGTTTTGGAGATAAAAATGAATAGTACCGTGATGAACCTGGTGCCAATATATTTAAATTGTGGCAATTGGCTATGCGATTTCAATAAGTTAAGAGATTTATTAAACAATCTTAAACTAACTGAACTGTTATTAACCCTCGAATGCCTTATTTTTTAATTCGGACCAATAAATCAGTATAGATTAATATTCAAGTGAAAATAACGAATATGAAGTTCGTTTTTCTTTTGGTACCTTCTACAGGAGGTATGGTACCACAGAGTTATGACTGTTGATGGTCGAAGGCGGATCTTGACTTGCCAAAGAGTTGCCTTGCTTGGATGTTTATAGGTTTGCCACACTGTCTCCACAGAGGCAATGCAGGTGTTGCTTGGGGTGTCACCTCTAGATCTGGAAGTGATACGTCGTGGTATTGCTTTCAAGATCAGAAAAGGTCTGTCTCCCAATTTTAGAAATGGATTTAAATTTGCAACAACGAACTTGTACTCTTATTAAATTTTGCGTAAAAAACGGATTTAATGGTGCGCGAACGTTGGAAATGTTGGAAAAGTGTTTGGGCAACGATTCTCTAAAGAAACCGGTCATTTACCAGTGGCACGAGCGGTTCAAAAGTGGTCGTGAGTCAATCGAAGATGGTGAACGTAGTGGCAGACCATCGACATCGAAAACCAAAGAAAACATTGATGAAGTAAAACAAATGTTGGTCAATAACAGCAAATTAACCATCAGAGAGATAGCGGAGGACTTGAACATTGCCTATGGATCCATCCAAGACATTTTGGTTAATGATTTGGGTTTCCGTCGTGTAGCAGCAAAGTTGGTGCCACGAGACCACAATTGTGGTGTGATCATGTTGACGTCGCAAAAGAGATGATTTGCGAGGCTGAATCCGATCCCACATTCGTCCAAAAGATCATTACTGGAGACGAGACGTGGCCGTGGGTTTATGAGTACGACACCCAATCCAGACATTAGGCAAGTGAATGGCGTTCACCAAATGAGCCGAGACCAAAAACACCACGTCTTTTTCAGTCAAAAAAGAAGGCAATGCTCACGGTTTTCATGGATTACAACGGTGTAGTGCAGCATGAATTTTTACCAGAGGGCCAAACAATAAACAAAGAGTATTACTCATATTTGGGCGTTATGAGACGTTTGCGTGAAGCAATTCGCCGAAAGAGACCAGAATTGTGGGCAGAAAACTCGTGGATTGTGCACTATGATAACGCACCGTCGCGGTCGCACAGTGCCATAATTATTCGTAATTTTTGACGACGAAAAATGCAACAAATACCATCCAACAGCCACCGAATTCACCTAATTTGGCTCCCTGTGACTTCTTTTTTTTCAATCGAGTTAAAAAAACCCATACGAGGAACAGGTTTCAGCAGCCGAGAAGAAGTAATGGAAAAATCGCAGGAAGAACTGATGGACATACGGAAAATCGAATATAAAAAATGTTTCGAGGATTGGATCAAGCGCTGGCATAAGTGTGTTGCAGTCGATGGGGATTACTTTAAAGGGGACGATATAGATTTAGATAGATAAACTTGTATTTAAAATTTTCTGAGCACATACCGGGAACTTTTTGGTATTCTTCAATTTGAATAGTATCATAACGGTTATCATAACCCTTATAAAAAAAAACTAAATGATTGTTTATGGAATGTCAGGAAACACGACTTGGTAGTTAAATTGCAAAGATTCACGTTGCATTTGGTGCAATAAGCCTGAGTTGCAGACTTATATCCCGGCAATTTGCGAGTCTTTTTGCCGGTGCCATCGTTAAATGCTCACCAGTGGCCCACGTTAGCATAACGAACATCTGGTGTTGAAATATAAGGCTTCGGAGGCGGTGGAGCCGGCGATGCCGTTGGACCGACTTTAGCTTTTTAGTTTGATTCGAAACCATGCATAACACCACATTAGGTCGAAAGCAATCTAACACTTTTGTTGTCTAGCCACAAAATGCTGCCTATATAGATTCCGTAAACATTGGCGACGTATTCTTCGGAGTACCCTCGCTCAACTTTTTGTTCTTTGGCACACGATTCGCGTGTACTATTCCCAAGCTACATATTCCACGGCTTCGGAGATATGTGAGCAAACCCAGCGAAGTGTAGAAGTTGTCGAAATAAATTATATTGTTGACGTTGTCTGGAATTTTGGCTGACGAACGAAAGACATTCGACGACACTCCAAGATGCGGAATCACATTATCGCCGGCTCCAGAATATATTTCAAAAGAATACGAGTAGCCCGTGTGATCGCACAGCAGAAAGATCTTGGTTCCCCATTTATTTGGTTTGACTGGCATGTATTGGCGAGTTGGATTGCCACCCATTTTCGTAGCGCACATCTGCTCGTCTACGCAAAGTCGATGGAGCATCGGAACAGACCCAAAGCGTTCATTGAAATGAGACGCTGGTGGCCGCACTCTATGCAGTTTGTTGCTTCCAGGCTGGCCGCTCGGAAACGCAGTCGAATTATCACTGAAATGCAAGAATTCGCGTATTTGTTCGAATCTCATGCGCGGAATTGTCATTCTGATTTGTCTTCCCCAGTAAGAACGATACACGGACATGAAGAATAAAATACTGATGAATTTGCGAACCTCTAGGAAATCACTGACAAATCTAATATCGATTTTCTGCTGGGAAGCATACAAATTCATTTGGACTGCCAGATACTGCATGAATTTATCGGTGACGAAATAATGAAAGCAATCGAATGGTGTTTTCAGTCCCTTTAGTACATCTGGTAGCTCTCTCACGCCACGGAAAACCACTTCGTTGGAGCAGCAGACTTTTCTTCCTTCACAACATCGATTTGAATTCACCTCCATCATTTTTCATTTTATTTATCGAGCCGATGAATTGGCCAGTGCTCGAAGTGATTGGGGCGCCTCCCTCTTCTTGCAATTCGTTGGTGTCATTTGAATCGCGTTTACGTTTTTGAAATCGAGAAAGAACATTTGCAGTGACTTTCGATTCGGAATCAACAGTAGAACAAATGGACGTGGATGGTAATGGTGACGAAGGTGCATTCGGTTCGTCTAAGTTGCTGAAATTTAGATTTACATTAATTGCATCAATGACTATTTCACTTGAATTTATCAAGCAATTGCCAATTAGCAAGTCATCCTCTGGGCAAATGAATTCTAGATCTTCGCGATCATCGTCGAAATCATCTCCACCGTCAGTGTTCTCCACGCTCGAAATTGAGTCCATAAAATTAGCAATTTTGTCATCTGTCATCGCCGACAAGTTGTTAACAATCTTACAGTGCAACCTAGCTGATAAATGAGAAAAAAAATTGCTGCCAACTGCTTTTGCTCGCCTCTAGACAGGCGTAAGCGAAATCAATTATTTTATAACAGTACCGTTCAAAAGCTAAAATCTTACCGATTTTTTTTACACGATATAACCAAAATTACTACACTTTTTTAAACTACGAAACTCGTGTTTGCAGCAAAATATTAATTTACGTGTTAATGCGGTCAATTTTGGCTTTGAACAAACGTTGCTTGCAAATGGAATGAACTACAAGGACGCGACAAAAACCAATATATAGAATAATAATTCGACCACAAAATGGCTGAACAGTTATTATTTAAGATTAGACCGCCACCTGTGATGAGCCGTAGGGTATACCTCGCCTACAAACGGTGCGAGGCATTAGAGGGTTAATTGGAGATTTTAATGGAAGGATCGGTATAGTGCAAATCAATTTTGTAAGTGGAACGAATCCAGTATCAGCACTGTTCAATATAAATCAAAATTCCGAGGACGAATTCCATGACTCAAAAAGTGACAAAATTCTTGAATTAGCAGACGGTTAGGACTGTAAGGGGAATATACTTTTATACGAGGAACAGCGATAGATTATTGCTTTTTATCAGGAAACTGCATATCACATCTTAAAAATATTCGAGTTGCAATGAAAACCCACTCCAACCATATGCCTTTTGTCCAAGCCGTCGAAAATATAACACAGATAGGACATCTCCCTAAGTTGATATGGAAAGATAATTATCGGGAATCCTATAATCCTATGTTTAACATAGAACCCGGAAAACTGCAAGAGACAAATACTGTACCTAGAATTGAGAAACTGACGGAGTTAATCAAAAAGCTGCTCCACTATGGTAAAGCCACTGAAGAGCTCAATCCATACAATCAGCAAA
The DNA here is from genome assembly GCA_963966105.1 of Volucella zonaria. Classification (NCBI taxonomy): domain Eukaryota; kingdom Metazoa; phylum Arthropoda; class Insecta; order Diptera; family Syrphidae; genus Volucella; species Volucella zonaria. The sequence goes on along the minus strand of OZ014532.1, from coordinate 49,632,253 downwards.
CAGAAGTTCTTCGATACGGAGTGCACGCGGGCTAGACAAATTTCATTCCCGTTTCTTAAATTGTAAACGGAAGAAAAATTGTAGCATATTCAAAGTTTTATAAGTATATGTGGCTGCAAATAAAAAATTCAAACAGATGTGCTATGCAAAAAAATTATTTTTCGATGAACAAAATATAGCCGTGATAAATGGATCAAGATCATTCGGAGAAGTTTGGAAAGCGGTTAAATTTATTAATGGAAAAAACCAACTCAATTTTATTAGGGCTACAAGCGGGGCAGTTAAAACTCTACTCAATGCACCGCAAATATCTCCATCCCCTGAGTATCCAGCGCCTATGATCGTTGGTAAGTCCCTGGACTCACCATTTTCCGCCTCAGTATTTGAAATTGTAATCAAGAACTCGAAGAAAAATAAAGCGCCAGGAATCGACCGTATTCCGTTTGAATTCTTCAAAAATTGCCCATCGGAATTTTTATTGGCTCTTACACAAGAGTCCAGTAGAATATTTTCAACTGATGTATTCAGACTCGCAAATTGCCGGGATATAAGTCTGCAACTCAGGCTTATTGCACCAAATGCAACGTGAATCTTTGCAATTTAACTACCAAGTCGTGTTTCCTTACATTCCATAAACAATCATTTAGTTTTTTTTTATAAGGGTTATGACAACCGTTATGATACTATTCAAATTGAAGAATACCAAAGAGTTCCCGGTATGTGTTCAGAAAATTTTAAATACAAGTTTATCCATCTAAATCTATATTGTCCCCTTTAAAAAAATCCCCATCGACTGCAACACACTTATGCCAGCGCTTGATTAAATCCTCGAAACATTTTTTATGTTCGGTTTTCCTTATGTCCATCAGTGCTTCTTACGATTTTTCCATTACTTCCTCTCGGCTGCTGAAACGCGTTCCTCGTAGTGCTTTTTTAACTCGATTGAACAGAAAGAAGTCACAAGGAGCCAAATCAGGTGAATTCGGTGGCTGTTGGATGGTATTTGTTGCATTTTTTGTCAAAAAATTACGAGTAATGATGGCACTGTGCAACAGTGCGTTATCGTGGTGCAAAATCCACGAGTTTTCTGTGCACAATTCTGGTCTCTTTCGGCGAATTACTTCACGCAAACGTCTCATAACGCCCAAATAAAACGAGTACTCTTTGCTTACTTTATTTACTTTGGCCTTCTGGCAAAAATTCATGATGCACTACACCGTTGTAATCCATGAAAACCGTGAGCATTGCCTTCGTTTTTGACTGAAAACGACGTGGTTTTTTTGGTCTCGGCTCATTTGGTGAACGCCATTCACTTGCCTAATGTCTGGATTGGGTGTCGTACTCATAAACCCACATCTCGTCTCCAGTAATGATCCTTTTGATGAATGTGGGATTGGATTCAGCCTCGCAAATCATCTCTCTTGCGACGTCAACACGGTCTCTTTCTTGCATGAAATTGATGTCTTTTGGCACCAACTTTGCTGCTACACGACGGAAACCCAAATCATTAACCAAAATGTCTTGGACGGATCCATAGGCAATTTTCAAGTCCCCCGCTATCTCTCTGATGGTTAATTTACGGTTATTGACCAACATTTCTTTAACTTCATCAATGTTTTCGACGGTTTTCGATGTCGATGGTCTGCCACTGCGTTCAATATCTTCGATTGACTCACGATCACTTTTGAACCGCTCGTGCCACTGGTAAACGACCGTTTTCTTTAGAGAATCGTTGCCGAAATACTTTTCCAACATTCCTAACGTTCGCGCATCATTAAATCCGTTTTTACGCAAAATTTAATACTCGTACATTTTCGTTGTTGCACATTTAAATCCATTCCTAAAATTGTAAAAAATCGCCAACAAACACAGAGTTAGACGTACTCTTGGCTACGTAACTTTTGCAAATGTCAAGCTATGACGTTAAGATTTAGAAGAAATGTCAAAGACAGATTTATCAACTTAACAAAAAAACAGAACTCAAATGGGAACAACGGGAGCGCTACACGGTGGTATGGTGCGGGAACTTTTTGATCAAGCTAGTATATTCACACTGGCTAATATTGCGGAGATATACGAAATAAAGCGCAAAAAATTTTACGCTTTCTTCGTGGATTTTCGTGCGGCTTTTGACTCCATCCCGCGAGAAATGCTTTTCTATAAGCTAAATGGGTACGGAATCTCGTCAAAAGTCGTTAACGTTTTAAGAGCTGTGTATTGCAATAATCAGTCATGTGTCTGGATGGGGCCCATCTGAGGAATTTGAAGTCTCAATGGGTGTCGAACAAGGTTGCGTGCTTAGCACATTGCTGTTTACCCTGTACATAAATGATATAACGCATGAGGTTAGGGGTGGAATAGATCTCTGTGGAACCAATATTCCGGCGCTGATGTGTGCAGATGATATCGTTTTTCTCGCCGATACAATAGATACTATGCAGCTAATGAACAACAGGCTAGATACGTTTAATCCAGATAAATCAAAAATGATTGTCTTTAGAGATGGAATAGGAAGGTACGCTCGAACTGAGAAATGGGGTTTCGAAATAACCAGATTGATATAGTTAAGCAGTATAAGTATATTGGAGAGTTAATTACGCCGAACTTAAACAAGAAAAAACAAGAATTTTAAAGTTAAGCTTGCAGAAGCTAAAAGGACGATCTGTGCTGTTTGGGGAAGCTGCACCAAGAACACTCACATTTCTCACACCTCGAAAATGAAAATATTCCCCTATACAGCCTCTTCCATCCTACTGTAAGCAACGCAAGTCTGCGCGCTTTCGAAGTCGTGGAAAAGTTTTCCCACTATTTTCTAAGACGGATTTTTAAACACCCGAGTAGTTCGCCCAATTAGTTATATGCTCCACTTGGAACCTGGAGAGGCCCCTCTCTTCCTGAATGCTCTTCAAGTGCATGTTCTTATGTTAATGCAATGAGCCAGGAAAGAATTCCGAGGTAGGTACTCACGCAAATAGTAACATTTAGTATAAGGTGAAATGTGTCCAAGAGTGCGAAATACATACCAGGAGCGGAAAGTGGTTATAACTTCATTTTCATTCAAGCGAGCAGCAGGAATCACAAAACAAAATGTAGACATGCTATTTTAGAAAACTAGTCACAAAATTTACGACAAACTTGTAAATGAAGCTCAGTCATCTCAATACAGGGCTTACTACAGCAAGATGAGTCATTATCTGCAGGAAAGGACGTATTTTTTGAACAGCTACCCGGTGGATAAAATAAGTACCATCTTCAACCTAAGAGGCGAACTTTTAAATCTTAATTTTATACCGCACCGCCTTAAGCTTTCAATTTTATACGAGTTGTGCAATCTCAGGGAACGCGAGAATGTGTTGCACTTCATTGCGAAATGCCTCATTACTTAAAGAATTCCGCAGAAACTTCTTCGGTGCTCAAGCACTGGCGATAGAAGCAATCCATATCTTGAATAGTGACAGAGGTTGGGACCTACTCTATAACTACGCAGTGAACGCATTGCTCTACAGGAACTGCATAATCGAAGGAAATTTTTAAGTATTTACGTTTGTAAATCTTTTTTTAATTTATGTATGTACGTATTAAGCATAAGTAACACCAATTTATTATTTTTAATGTCAATCTGGTAGACGGCTTATAAAAGGCCAAACCATATAGGCTAATATTTTTGTAATTTTTTTTTTCTTTAAAATACATAAATAATAGTCGTTTAACTAACTAGCTAAAAGGATCTGAAGAGATTACGACTGTTCCAATCCTTCACTGAATTTGTGTTCTCATGGGTGGAATATTTGAAAAATGTCCTTAACTACACATAGATATTAGAAGCAAGCAGCAAACGTTTTTTCCCAATAGGTTTTTTTAAATGAATTTGAGAATGATGCGCTGAGGTCAATTTGGTCGATATTCTAGCAATTGCACGTAAAATGTTAGTTTTCAAGTCGTCTAAAGCATCTGGATTATTTCACGCGCTGTATTCAAAGTGGCAATATTCTGGTAAAACTACATAACCTCCAAAGCTTCCAGGTCCAATTTATCACAAAAATAATTGATTAACGATGAAGCGATAGAGGTATCCAATGAATGAATTATCGGAAGGATTACGGCCCAATGACACCTCCGGCTTAAAAATAACAACACACTGTCAATTCCTACGTATGCAACGCGAACACCTCCCTCCGTTAGCTTGGCCAACTTGGCGGGAACCTTGTTTATTAGCATAGTCCAGTTGTCAGCTCTTTGGACAAGGCCAATTTGCCAGTTAAAGCCAGGCCAGTTAATGAAATATCACGAAACACGAAAATTTCTCAATGACCAGCAGTATAGTTTTCGTAGCAACAGGTCCACTGGTGATTTGATGGCATATCTCACCGCAAAGTGGAGCCAAAGCTTAAATCAATCTGGCGAAAGCAAGATAGTTGCACTTCATATTTCTAAGGTATTGGACAGAGTTTGGCATCAGGTTCTTTTGTCGAAAATGCGTGCTTTTGGGATCGATGACTCTCTTCTTCAATGGATTTGAAATTACTTTTCGGAAGGTTCAATTCTGATATTCACAAAATAAATGCTGGTGTGCCCCAGGGCTCCGTTCTGTCTCCGACACTCTTTTTAATTTTCATTAACGATCTCTTGTCTGCTACTTCTAATCCAATATATTCCTTTGCTGGTGACAGTACTCTCTGCTTTTCGTATTCGTTCCCAGAGTCACGTCCCTGCTCTTTGGCTGTAGAACGGAAACGGCAGCGTATGTTAAGCTCATTAAATTCCGATATTAACAGCATAACCAATTGGGGAACTATCAATCGAGTGGAATTTAATGCTTCCAAAACTCAATGCTGTCTGCTGTCATTAAAGCGAAATTTAAGCACCCAGCCATTGTCCGTGAATGTCACTTGCATCGTCGAAACTGATATACTTTTCATCAATGACAACTTACGCTGGAATGACCACATATTCGATGTAGCAAAAAATTCTGCGAAATGCCTAGATTTCCTCAAGCGATGTAAGATGTATTTTACCCCCTCTGATCTGGCCACAATATATAAGACATTCATCCGAACAAAATTGGAGTACAATGCCCACATCTGGTCAGGTACTTCTAAAAGATCTCTACACCTGCCAGATAGGGTTCAAAACCGTGCGATAAAACTCATTGGTGATACTAATATCAGTCAATCAATTGATGTCTCCAGTCTCACTTTGTTTTATCGCTATTTCCACCATCGGTGCTCGATTGAAATCCCCAGTAGCATTCCGCCCATTCAAACTTTCAACCCTAACACTCGTCTTGCTATGAATGCTCATCAGTATACCCTCAAGCCCATTTTCGGACATACTCTAAAATATCGCGATTCTTTCTTAAGCCGTATAACTCGCTTATGGAATGCCCTGCCGATCTCTGTGTTTCCTGGTCGTTATAACTTACGAACATTTAAAAATAATGTACATCGGTACCTGTCTTTTCTTCCTCCCTAAATTTACTTCGCCCGCGCTGTGTACGAACATTTTAAGCGTGCAAAAACCCTGTGAGAGCGCGGTCATTACAAAAAAAAAATATATTTTATCAAAAATGTGCATCACTCAGGAAGATTTTTCTGTGAAAATCCGGAGCACAATCAGCGAAAATGCGACGCAAACAATGCCCACTTGGCTTTAGCTCTTAGGGCAGCACGATCTTAGCAAATATGAACGCATAGCCAAATCGTTTCGCGTCACGTCTGGCCTTTCGCTGCCTCATTATCGAATGAATCGATTCGAATTCGTTCGCTTACAGGGACAAGTGTGACGGCCGTAAAAGTTCTTGAAAGATTGGGTACATCTAAGGAAACCCCTTTAGATTGTACATATACATATAATGTATTTAAGTGTTGTAATTATTGGCTTATGCGCATTTCCAAGGCGGAACTCCATAAGGAACCTGGGGATATAATAGTCCGGAGACGTCCCACACTAGATATGACGTAAGTTTCGATAGTTCAGCGACATGCAATGTTTTAACAAGGTTAGGGGAAGAGCTGGTTGCCAGGAACTGCAAATTATGAAGCAGACGTAGGGAAGACTAAGACCCACAAAAACGATTATGTCGATTACCGTTAATGGTTATACCTTAAATATATACTATCTAACTCTAATTTTATCATCTACCATAATTTCTTCCATCCGGTTTACAAGATTGTTGCGCACATAAAAAAATCTGTTCCACGATTGCGAGCTATTGAAGTGCAAGATAATCTCCATAGACTTCTCAGGTTATCAAAGCCAATGCAAATATTTTTGAAGTCGTTTATTAAGCATTTATTTTCGTAGAATAGAAGTTAACTAACTACAGTTTAAACCTTGAGTCTCGGGATATGGATAGTACTCGTATAGGCGCTAGAAGTCCTCTCGTTACAGTTGATTTGCTGCGGCATTTTCAAGAAGTTTCAGGTTTCAATTCCGTTGCATACAGATAAGTCCATGGGAGGTGGATTACTGAAATGTTCTTCAGAATTTCTTTTCAGGCATATTTCCGAGTTGTATAAATCCTTTTCTACATTCAAATATGTAATTCTTGAAGTTTGAACAGAAGTGGGACATTGAGGTGTGTTCGGTATACGCGACATATGGACAGCCTGCATAGCTTTGATATATTCAGAATTTTTCTAAATAATATGCAAAGACCAAGTGGTGAACAAATGCAGAAATCAATCTAACAAAGTTTCAATCTAACTTAACTTTGTCACATACCAATCACAAAGTGTCAGTTTAGCTCAGCATCACACCATATGCACATATATATGTTTGTAACAGTGCTTCGTGGGCAGAAATTCTTTGGTTCGAAGCAATTGAATTATAATTACAATCAATTACCTGTATGTGGTAAGATTTTACGTTTCTTCAATCGAAAAGTTACTGGTAGATACTCATACGCATGTAATGTGCTATGGACTAGGAATCGATGGAAAATCTGGGTGCCTCCCGATCGTCTGGAGATGAAACGCGCGGGTGTTTTCATGCCGAGAGAATTGCTAATCAGCACAAAATTCATCACCTACGTGGGTAACTCTGGTGCAGTCGTCATTGAAAATACCACACCTCCAGGGAATGGGCAATGCGCAACATTTAACTCACAACGCAGCATTAGATTTGTCGCAACATCCAGGGAGAAGAAAATCATTTATATTACTTAAGCATTGCGACATCTGGTTAGTACGCTGTCAATTCCTCTTGAGCTTGGTGTATTCGTAACTCTCGATTGGGCCATACCTACCCAGTTCCGAAGTCTGGGATGAGCTCCAACTATGGTAAACGTACAATTCCTATAATAACGACAATAAATACAAAAATTAAGGCAAGTCACACACAACAATCTCTGAATTCAATTACCCATCGTCATGAATGAATGAAGTCTCTGGGTGAGCGATAGTCATGCGCTGACACCTACGTCAGATGGTGAAATTAATTACTGAAGTGATGTGCCCGAGAAATCGAAAACGCTTTCTCGTTCGGATCGTAAAACTTGATGCTGGTTTCATTAGCTGAGTCTTTAGATATTATTGCTAGAGGATTTTAAATAAAAATGTGATTTTTCAAAAGTCGTTTTTGCATGCTTAAGCTTGGATTGAGTTACATTTGGCGCCGCCAATTATTAAGTTATCTCATGGAGATAGATTTTGTAGGAGATCAGGAATTAAAAACATCAGCATCACTCATATCTATGTCAAGAACTATGTTGCGCAACATTCCGAATTGTTTGAGTTGCTTTTATAAGGAAAATCGGTGAAGATGATGAGAATTCAGTTAAATTTTGCGTAGAACTGCTTCGTTAGCATATCCTTTGCCTACGAGTAAAATGCAATATGCAATCCAACGCGAAAGATCTTAAGAGATTTCAAAATTAATTATGAACTTAACAAGAAGAAGTATGCGTTATTCATTTCTTTCCTTTCCTTGATAATGCATCGTTTTGGGGGTATATGTAAGTCAGCCTAATAACACGGCATAGGCGAATTATTTTTTTGTTGATTAAGCTAACTAGGAAGCTAACTGCAGTCAAAGTGTAATGGCTATTGTGCATGTTCTTTGACCCTCTGATTAATGCCCACAACAGTTTTTATGTTTAAGTCCAAACATATCATGCCTGTTTGCTCTAAAGCGCGTACAACCCTAGATCAACGATTGATGCACTAGAAGTAAACTTTCAGTCAATTGCAGCAAAACTGAGGTTATTCTCTTCCCAAAATGCAGGCAGCTAATTCGTTTGGTCCAGTGGTTCTTTGGACTTAGCCGGATCTTCGTGGATGGTTTCTAAACCTTAGATGTTACCCCCTCATTAGCAAAACGTACACCTGTTTTCCACGTGTTGACATACAGAGTCCTGACAGCAACGAAATATATTGTAAAAGCTAGGCTTAATTTCTTTGGCTTTTTTGGTAAACACAACAGTCTTAGATTATTGTTATCCAATGCTTACGGAACTGCAAATTTAAACCCGGGCTAATAAGAATTCACAATCCGTAAGATGAACAAGCAAACGGGTATCTATTATATATACTGGGCAGTCACTGCGTCAGCAATATATTACCCATAGGCCAAGACAGAAACTACTCCGTTGTACTCCTTGTAAGTTTCTTTTAATGGAATCTTTCAGTATTTTGAAGAAAGATGAGTAAACGCTTCAACGATGAAGTGTTTCCAGTAACAGAACCCACCACATCAACGCCGAGTTTCTACAGCCTGTAACGAGCGTAAGGCGTCATCATCATCACTTTCACATCAAGCGTCGCAGGACTTTCTATCACAACATAGTTCGTTGCCATCAGGATTGCGTATATCTCCGCTTGGAAATCATAAGAAATCATGCACGCGAGGTCTTCAAAACTCCAGTTCGTGTTGTACCAGAGACCACTTCTCTTAAAACGGAAGTTGAATTTGAGAGTCCAGCAAATGATATGAATATCAAGGAAATGAAGATGCATAACCTCGTCTAGGGTAGAGTCAGGCGTGCTAGGGAATACCTTATGCAGTCGAATCTGAGCTTCCTTTGGAGTCTGGTGAAAGTACCAGTAACATAATTTCGTGGCAGCTTGTTCCACTAGACAACCGATGCATAGGATTTAATTGGACATATCATAGTCTTGTAGATCCAGAGGACCATTCTTTTTGACAGGCCCCATGTCTCGCTGACAATTCATTTGCACTGCCAGAAGGTCGACAGCATCTTAAACGCTTTCCACGTAACATGTTTAGTCTATAGAAGTTTGTTATCCAGGATGGCACCCACATGCTTAGTTTTATTAACGAATTAGATGGTGATACTATTAAGCACTAGATAATTCAGACAAGTCAGCTTGTTCCTTCTGGTAAAGAGAACAACCTCAGTTTTGAGAGATTTAACTGAAAACCCATTTCTAGTACACGAATCGTGGATCACGTCTGGTGCTGACTGCGCTTCAGACAAGGCGGCCGCTAGACACGATCCTGCACACAGCATAGCTACATCATCCCCGTGTAATTTTGCATAGACCTCAGAGCTATTGAGCACGTTGACCAGTGATTTGACCAACATGCACCATAAGAGTGCAAACAGAACGTCGCCTTGCGTCCAACCTCTGTTTACCCACCTATTTACATATTGACCGCAGTCAGCATCCACGATCAGTGTTCTTTTCACCAGAAATGCCTTAATCCACAAAACTCATGATTCATCTACGCCGTGTTGTCTGGCCGAGTTACGCATCTCATCAAAAGTAGCGTTGTCGAAACCGCCGTCAACGTTGATGAAAATGCCTAGAGCGTATTCTGATTAGGTTACCTGGGAAGTGAGCCTCAAGTCTGAGACGGGAAGTTTCTGCTTTCGACTCAGTGTTGGTACCATAGGATTTTCTGAGTTGTTCCAGCTTAAGTGATCTTCCCCTTTTGAGGACTTTGACCAGCCTACTGATATCACCGACGGTTTCGATCTTCTCGCAAACGTCTTTATAAAAGGCTATCTTCGCGGTCCGAATTAGTTTCTTATATCTAGCCAGATACCAAGGTATCTAACTACATTTCGACAAGCAAGTGGCTGCCCGTGTTGTCCTACGATTGAAAAGGTTCTCCAGTTCTTTCTGGTATCCGTTGAGGCCCCAGGAATGGTTTTCGATTTCTAAAAGTTGATCCTCAACTTCCAGTCATCGCAATATCGTTTTATCTGATCGAAGTCACGGTGCAAGAGCATATTACTTAATGATCTCGATCTCTGAACCTGATATGGACGGGATCAAGTTATCAGCGTACGCTATGGCATAGCGGAGAGAGCTCACAAGATCGATTGTGTAGATGTTGAGTAGGATCGGCGAATTAACCGCACCTTGTTGAAGATCGTTTACTCCAGTAGAAGTCACATCGCCATTCTTCACGATGAACTGTCTACTGGAGATCATATCAAAAAGAATATATAGCCTGTTCAGCTTGAAGAAGAGGCTGTCTAACCAACCGCTGTCGAAGGCCTTCTCTAAGGTTATCAGGCAGACCCCGTACATTGTTTCTTACTTTTCCATTAAATATCAGATACCAGCTTGGACGCGGCATATGAGATACGAGTATCGTGTACCGCCTTGAAACCAAATTGGTTATCTTTTTGCGAATTGGATGCTGCTGCGTCTTCCAATGCTAGAGCAGTATTAAACAGGGTAGTGTATGGTAAATGTCCACCGGTTCTACCACAAGCAATATACAGGAGACCACGACTTAGTATTGTGAAATTTATAGATGAAATACATAACATATTGTACAACCATCAATCCAAATAAGGAAAATATTGTCATGGGTGACATCAATATACCACCTTGATCCCGGAATTTATTCAGGAAATTAAAAATACAAGTTTATTCATCTAAATCTATATTGTCCCCTTCAAAGTAATACCCATCGACTGCAACACACTTATGTCAGCGCTTGATCCAATCCTCGAAACATTTTTTATATTCGGTTTTGTATGTCCATCAGTGCTTCCTGCCATTTTTCCATTACCTCCTCTCAGCTGCTGAAACGTATTCCCCATAGTGTTTTTTTAGCTCGATTGAACAGAAAGAAGTCACAGGGAGCCAAATCAGGTGAATTCGGTGGCGTACTCGTATTTGTTGCATTTTTCGTCAAAAAATTACAAATAACGATGGCACTGTGCGACCGCGACGGTGCGTTATCATGGTGCAAAATCCACGAGTTTTTTGCCCACAATTCTGGTCTCTTTCGGCGAATTGCTTTACGCAAACGTCTCATAACTCCCAAATAATACGAGTACTCTTTGTTTACTGTCTGGCCTTCTGGCAAAAATTCATGATGCACTACACCGTTGTAATCCATGAAAACCGTGAGCATTGCCTTCTTTTTTGACTGAAAACGACGTGGTTTTTTTGGTCTCGGCTCATTTGGTGAACGCCATTCACTTGCCTGATGTCTGGATTGCGTGTCGTACCCATAAACACACGTCTCGTCTCCAGTAATGAACCTTTTGATGAATGTGGGATTGGATTCAGCCTCGCAAATCATCTCTTTTGAGACGTCAACACGGTCTCTTTTTTGCATGAAATTGATGTCTTTTGGCACCAACCTTGCTGCTACACGACGGAAACCCAAATCATTAACCAAAATGTCTTGGATCCATAGGCAATTTTCAAGTCCTCCGCTATCTCTCTGATGGTTAATTTACGGTTATTAACCAACATTTCTTTTACTTCATCAATGTTTTCGACGGTTTTCGATATCGATGGTCTGCAACTGCGTTCAATATCTTCGATTGACTCACGACCACTTTTGAACCGCTCGTGCCATTAGTAAACGACGGTTTTCTTCAGAGAATCGTTGCCGAAACACTTTTCCAACATTTCCAACATTTTCAACATTTCCAACGTTCCAGCTCCATTAAATCCGTTTTTTACGCAAAATTTAATACTCGTACAAGTTCGTTGTTGCAAATTTAAATCCATTTCTAAAATTGTAAAAAATCGCCAACACACGCAGAGATAGATGTACTCTTGACTACGTAACTTTTGCAAATGTCAAGCGCCACCGCGTGGGTGGTGTGGTGCGGGAACTTTTTGATCAATTTGTTATATATGGTATTCTGGATGAAAAACCGCTCAATGTACGATATATGGGGATTGTGGCTCTAAAGGTCCTTACAAGTATCTTAAGCCAATTATCACGAGTTGACTTAATAAGGAACACTTCTACTCTTATTGACCATATGCATATTTGTAACCACCACACAGTTAGACATATATTTAACTATCATCGAAACTGATCTCTCAGATCACTACACAATTTCATATGCAACCAAATACCCAGACGATACACGTGATAGTGAGAAAATTAATATCGTGCATATAAACCAGGAAAGAGTGAACTATCTTATGGAGCAAACGAATCGGTAAAATATAATGGAAGAAAATAATGTTGACCAACTTCACAGTAACTTTGCAGAGAAAATGAAATATATATACACAGCATCAACCAAAATTAAAATAGCCATCAAAACTAGAAAGCAAAAGCGCTCTGGATAACGAATGAAACCGTTCAAGTGTTCAAAAAGAGCTACCAGTGGTATAGGAGACAGAAAAACGGTCCAAGGAGTCTAAGCTACGAACTCGAACATAAGAAATTCCTCAAAACGTTTGATACGCCAACTCACAAAAAATTAGCTGATAGCCTCAGTAAAATCGCTTTAAGAGGAGTAATGACAAACTGGTGAAGCAGCTATTTTGCAGATAGAACTATTAGAGCCAAAGTATCGGGGACATAAGCGAAGAAAAACCAAGTTTATATGGTATACCACAGGGCTCGAATCTAGGTCCCACTCTATCTATAACATACACAAATAAACTTCTGCGCTCATTCAAAAGATGTGCTGCCTTTGCTTACACCGATGACATAGAAATTGTGACTTCAACACAGTTTCGAAATGCTTCCACAAGGACGATAATAAATGCGTGCACTTTCGTACCTCATCGAACCGAGAAGAAAAGTTCAATATATACCACCGAAACGATCGCTGTCCAATGTCTGCTACCAATAACGCAATGGTACTTAAAACTACAAAGTATCTACGAGTTTCGATCGATGACAATTTGCCGCGGCGGGAGCAAGTAAATGCCTTAAGTCTTCGACTTTTTGCCATGGTATATCTGCAACGGTATTCAAATTTGGAAGTGCAAAAGCACGTGTAGAGTCAAGAATTAGATATTGGATTCTTGCCTAGGAAACCGCATCGAAAACCCATATAGATAAGATATCCAACTTACACCATCGTCTCGTCAAATCGTTTAGACCAGTTAATTCATCTTTAAAATTTCTAGACCTTAGTGCTTTATTCCAGATGCCAACACTTCTTCATTACATGGATGACCACTGATTCCTACAGCCAATACGACACAACCAAAATACCCTAAGATGAGCCCAGGGAAGATGAGAACAGCGTTATACTGTCCCACCAATGACAAATAAAATTCCTCAATATTTAAAACAAATCCGAAATTTAAAAAAAAACAAAAAAAAAATTAAAAAATATTTTTCTTATTTGTTCAGTAGTCATAATTGTATTGTATTAAATATGGTAGATAAGTACTTAGTTGTGCGGGCTGAATACTTATCTATTGTTTCATGCTGAAACAAATCTTCTTCTTATAGACCCATTGCACTCGCGTCCCTGTTTTTAAAAGTCGTACAATAGAATCACTAATAAACTGTCAGCACTTGAAATATGTCGAAACACGAAACTTCTCATTGCACGGCAGTCCGGATCTCATAACAACACGTCCACTGGTAATTTAATGGCATTTTTCAACGAGAAGTGAAACCAAGGTCTATATTTATCTGACGAAAGCACGTTAGTTTCATTTGACAGAATTTGGCAACAGGTTCTTATGTCGAACATTTGGGATCGATGAATCTCTTTTTGAATGGATTAGAAGTTATCTTTCAGAACGTTTAATTCAAGTTGTCTTTGTCGGTTCCAAGTCTTATATCTATAAAATTAAACTGGTATGCCGCAGGGCTCCATTCTGTTTCCAACACTCTTTTTAATATTAATTAATGATATCTTGCCTGCTATTTCTAGTCCAGTATATTATTTTGCTGACGACAGTACTCTCTGCTTTTCATATACGTTCGCCAACTCACGTCCCGGCTATTTGACTGTATTACGGGAACGACAGCGTGTGTAATGCTCATTAAATTCTGCTATTGACGGCATAACTACTTGGGAAACTACTCGTACAAACAGAGTAGAATCGAATGCTTCCAAAATACAATGCTGTCTGCTTTCATTAAAGCTAAATCTAAAGACCCTGGCATCACCATTTGCACTTGCATCGTCGAAAGCCAACGAACGTTCCATTCTCTGTATTAGTGTCAATGGGGATCTAGGTTGCCATGATACATATTCGATATCATCGTAAATTCTGCGTAATGTCAAGATTTTCTCAAGTGATATAAAAAATAATTCACCTCCTCTGAATATATGTGAGACATATCAGGTGCTTCTAAAACATCTTTGCACCTGTTAGATAGAATTCAAAATTCACCGAAAGAGACTCATAGATTATGCTTTTATTAAACAGTCAAATGACGCTCCCGAACGCCGACGTAATGTATCTGGCCAATGCTCCAATAGAGTTGCGAGTAGCATCTCGCCCCTTCAAGGTTTCAACTAAGGTATCGCTGTTTTTTTTTTGATGAATATGCAACTTAATTGTGAAAAAAATGGTCACAAATGGATCATTCAATGTATTGCCCACCACTAGCTACAACATTTTCTTCTGGCAGAGGAGCTCTAATACAGTTACGGTAAAAGTGTTCATCTTTTTAGGTTATCCACGAATCAAACCATTTCTTGATGTCTTCATATGAGCGGGACTGCTTATCAACCAAACCATGTGCCATCAATCGGAACAAGTAATAATCTGAACAGTGCAATATCTAGGGAATATGGGGGGTGGAGTAGTTGCCATTTGAGCGTTTCCAGGTAGGTTTTAACGGGTTTGGCAACGTGAGGCCAAGCGTTGCCATGCTATAGAATCACTTTTTCGTGCCTCTGCTCGTATTGTGGCCATTTTCCGCGCAGTGCTTGACTCAATCGCATTAATTGAAGTCAATACCGTTCCCCAGCGATAGTTTCGGTGGGTTCATAATAAATAACACCGAATTGGTTCCACCAAACACACACATGTAGAAGCATGGGCGGGCTGTCCCCATGACCTTTTTCTTTGAGTTGTTGCAATGAGTCCATTTTTCATCGCCCGTCCCGATGCGATGAAGAAAACACAATCTTTTTTGCCTCTGGAGCAGTTGTTCACAGGGAACCCAAATTCCTTGTTTTTGAATCATTTCCAACGCATGCAATCGCTTGGAAATAGCTTGGTAGGTAACTCCAAATGCTGAAGCAAGCTCTTCTTGCATTTGGCACGGATCCTCATCGAGCAATACCTCCAATTCAGCATCTTCGAAGGGTGTTGACCTTCCTTCACGAGGATGGTCGTCAACATCGAAATCACCGTGGTTGAAGCGACGCAACCAATCACGGCACGTTGTTTCACTTAGAGCAGCATCTCGGTAAACTTTTTGGAGTTTTCGATGCGCTTCAGCCGCCGTTTTCTTTGAATGAAAGAAGCAAATCAACACTTCCCGCAAATGACGATTATTTGGCACGAAATCAGACATTTTCACACAATCAAAAGTAATTGACGCCAAAACAAAGTCATTAAAGTGTCAAAACGGTTTGTTTACCACATTTCTAAGCTTGGTTCATGACATTTTGAATATGTCAAAATCGACCAGCACTTACTTCTGGAGCCATATATTGAAGTTACAATAGTTGCGCACCTACTATTTTGAAATATGGTAGTTCTTTCCCCTATACCCTGTTGAGCTCTTTATTTCCTAGTCATTATAACTCGCATACATTTAAAACCAACGTGCATCTTCTGTCTTCCTTCGCAAATTTTCGGTCAAACGGGCTATATATAATCATTTTAACCTTTCTTAACCTTTTCGTCACGGCTTCGAGGGGTAAATTGCCTTAATTTATTTAGAGGGGTGCAATTAGTTGTTTTGCCAAATAAAAATGCCGCTATTTGGCAGGATATGATCGGTGGGTGGTGGTACAAAAAAGAACCATTCGGGATGTTGGCTGACACAATACTGTACCATTCGTGTTTAAAAAAAAAAACACAATAGTAAAACATATTGTTAGACATAAACGTATTTATATTTTTAAAAAGAGGATAAGTTATTGTTAGACATAAGAAAAAATGTATTTTTGAAAAAAAAAAAACCAAGTTGCAGCAGTAGAAAAAATTTTTCAGAGCGGTACCTGACATTCGTGGCACAAAACGTTGGTTCGTGATTGTTTCTTCTTTTGTGTGCATCTCACACTGCGACGCCTTGTATCCCCTACAACTGGTGAGTGTTTTTTCTATTTATTTCCCTTGGTCTCCGTCCTGGGATCGATGACCTACGAACCGGCGCTGATTTCAGTTTATCCCCTCAAGGAGTTCTGCCAATGTCACTAATGCGTTTTTAGGGGAGACTTTCCCATGAGTTTACAGCTGCCATCATGATAAGGAGATAAAATGGTTTTTTCACCACTTATCAGATTTCCGGCCGTACTCATAAATACCATACATCTGGTCAACTAAATCCACCCCGCCCATTATTTCGCGAAAGATTTGATGGCTTCTGGGCACTGCACATCAACTCTATCACCAATCCTCAGTTTTTTGACATGGTATCACATGTGGGTTTATGACAATTAGAAAGTACTAACACTTCCTTTGTATCTTACCGTTTTATGCACAATATACCAGCAGCACAATTGATTGATATCGATATACGGGCTAAAATTGATCCAAGACTTCTGTCAACAGCTCAATATGCCTATTGTGAAGAAAATTCGGTGGAAACGGCTCTGCATTCACCGAATAGCCACATCGAACGATCCCTACAATATAAAGAGTACACAATGGTTGCTTTCCTGGGCATAGAGGGTGCTTTTAACAACGTTCCATCCGCAATCGAGACTGCGCTGTCAACTCTGCAGGTAGACGACTCACTTGGGGAGTTGATCAGTCTTATGCTAAAAAGCAGGATTATCAATCCCAAACTGGGAGAGACTTCTGCTAAAAGATGTGTCAGCAGAGGTACGCCGCAAGGCGGTGTCCTCTATACCCTTCTCTGCAACTTAGTAGTAAATGAACTGCTGATATACCTGGAAGCGGGTGGTAGTAGGGTAGCGGATGATGTTGCTATAGCCGTCTTAATACCATTAAAGAACTCCTGCAGCTAAATCTTAAAAGATTAACCAGTTGGGCAGATCGCTGTGGATTGGGAATAAACCGTCATAAAACTGACCTTTTCCTTTTTTTCAGGAAATACAAAATCACAATTATAGACCCTCCTTCAATTAACGGGACCAGTTTAGTATTTTCCGATACAGAAAAATATCTCGGTCTCATTTTTGACAGGAAAGTAAACTTTAAACCTGACATTAAAGAAAGGGTCAATAAAGCTACAATAGCTTTATTATCTTGCAAAAAAGCCATTGGAAATAAATGGGGCTTTCAACCTCGCATAACCCACTGGCTATACATCTCGGTTATAAGACCGATACTCACTTACGGAGTGGTCGTCTGGTGGGCGGCCTTAGAAAGCGCAGTCAACTGCAAAATCAACTCCAAAGAACAGCATGTATATGCATAAGCGGAGAATTGCGGTCTATCGTCTCTGCGGCATTAGACATTCTGTTTTATTTGACATCCCTCGATATTTTCAGAAGGCCTTAAAATGACTAAACAGTGGACAAATAATAAATTTGGCCATGCCAGCATTCTTAATACGTTAGGAATCCTCACAGAGAACATCGATTACACCGTACCCGAACTTTGGTTTGACAAAAATCTCCATGTAAGCTTCGCCTCTAGATCCTTCTGGAAGGAAGATCCTTTCATGGAGGACAACAGATGGATCTAGAACCGATAGCGGAGTTGGTGGCGGTGTTTTCTCAAGCTAAATCTAAGCCTCTCTTTCCGTCTTCCAAATCACTGTAGCGTGTTCCAGACGGAAATTTTGGCGATTAAAAAAGCTCTGTCCTGGCTGAAGAAAAACGTGATATCTGCAAAGTATATCGGCATATTTTCGGATAGTCAGGGCGTTATGAGGTCTCTGGACTCAGTCTCGCTAAATTCTAAAACCGCCCTTGAATGCCGATCATCTCTTATGCAGTTCAACTTTAACCTTTGTTGGGTGCCGGGCCACAGAGACATTAAAGGGAACTGTAGAGCCGATGAACTCGCCAAAATTGGAACCACTCTACATACGAGGGCGGGTCAATAAGTCAATAAGACTTTTTGAATTTCTGACCTCTTTACTGAAACAGCAACACTGCTCCTGTCAACAGGCATTTGTCAGTTGACTCCTGTCAAAATTTAAACTTGCTGCGTCAGTTAGTTTATGTTTGACAGCTATTTTTATCAGACTACTCACTAATTTGAGGAGAAAATGGAAAAAAGTGAATTTCGTGTGCTTATTAAGCATTATTTCTTGCGGAAAAAAACCATTACCGAGACCAAGGCTAAGCTTGATAAATACTATGGGGACTCTGCACCATCGATTTCAATGGTAAAAAAGTGGTTTACTGAATTTCGTTGTGGCCGTACAAGCACTGAAGATGCCGAACGTCCTGGACGCCCAGTTGAGGTCTCTACACCCGAAACAATCGAAAAAATTCACGATATGGTGTTGGCCGACCGAAGATTGAAAGTGCGAGAGATTGTGGAAGCCGTAGGGATCTCGCATGGCTCAGTGGTTTCAATTTTGAATGATCACTTGGGCATGAGAAAGCTTTCCGCAAGATGGGTGCCGCGTTTGCTCACAGTCGACCACAAACGCAATCGTGTAACAACTTCACAGGAAGGTTTGGCGTTGTTTAATCGCAATATGGAGGAGTTTTTGCGCCGTTTTGTAACCGTGGACGAAACATGGATCCATCACAACACACCAGAGAACAAACAACAGTCAAAACAGTGGGTTTCTAAGGGTGAATCGGCGCCAAAGAAGGCCAAGGTGGGTTTGTCAGCCAATAAAGTTATGGCGACTGTTTTTTGGGATGCACGCGGGATAATCCACATTGACTACCTTCAAAAGGGAAGAACAATCAATGGGGAATATTATGCCAACTTATTGGACCGATTCAATGACGATTTGAAAAAAAAACGACCTCATTTGGCCAAGAAAAAAGTTCTTTTCCACCAAGACAATGCAAGGGTGCACACATGTGCAGTTGCCATGGCAAAAATCCATGAATTGGGCTATGAATTGCTCCCTCATCCACCCTATTCTCCAGATTTGGCTCCGAGCGACTACTTCTTGTTCCCAAACCTGAAGAAATGGCTTGGTGGAAAAAGATTTGACTCCAATGATGAAGTCATCTCGCAAACAAAGGCCTATTTTGAGGACCTCGACAAATCATTTTTTTTGGAAGGGATAAAAAAATTGGAGAAGCGTTGGACAAAGTGTATAGAGCTCAAGGGAGACTACGTTGAAAAATAAAATTATTTTTTTATCAAAAAATCTGTGTTTTATTATTGATCCGCCCTCGTATTCTACGGGAAAAGGGTAGCATAGGTATACCAATCGCTACGTGCAAACTAACATTAAAGCTGGATGCCAATAAAAAAACAGACCTTAGGTGGACTGTTGAACCAGCATGTCTAGCCACCAAACAGATCTGGCCTGGTCTGATCGTTTTAAATAAGAAACATCTCAGCGCCATCATAGGTGTCATCACTGGACACTGCCTGAAGAAACTGCGTGGTCGAGGAAGAGGAGGAGACAATCCTCCACCTACTCTGTACATGTCCAGCTCCCTCCCAGAGAAGAAAACTTCACTTAAGAGCTTTCTTCTACAACGACCTCAGCGATCTAGAAAATATACACGTAAACAGTCTCCTACGCTTCATTATAAGCTCAAACTGGTTACATTAGTAAGAGGATCATAGATCCACGTGGCATCACAATGGGCCAATAGGCCTAACTGGGTTGGTATTTCCAACAGCCACTCTTACCTACCTACCTACCTACCTACCAGCAGAGGTGTGTTTAAACTAAGCTTCACCACGTTGAAGTTTTTTTTTCAAATTTTTGAATGTTTTTTTCGATTGGCCATCACATGGTATACGGTAGAGAATCCAGTAGAGTTTAACAAATTTACTGAAGTAAAAAGGCGATGAAAACATAGAGTGACCTCCTTTTTACCTATTGAGCCGACTAGCTTTTGAACAATTCGTTCACCCAGTATTCCTTCACGTTGCTCAGTTTCGTTTCCACTATAAATGTCGAAGTAGTAAGTATTGTATAACCCGAGAGAGCATTGCACCCCAACCACATTTTGATGCCCCCTTTCCTTTGAATTTAGTGGTAGATTCGTCTATGCTTTGGTAGCGCTTTTGAAATGTTTTTTTTATACATTCAATCAAGTCTTCCAGATAATATGTCTTAGAACTTATTGAAGGCTTAAATACGTATATTTTCGAAGTTATCAGCATGAACTTATCCTGTGATATTGCTGACTTTTTCGACTAATATCCCAAAGAGGGATGGATAGTCTTTCAAAGACAATAATCGATTGTAGCACATTACGAACATGCATCTGATAACTACTTCTATTTCACCAGCATTTTTTCTCATGATTTTTGCGGCTTTCTTCTTAGACTTCTCATATGCATATATCCAACCTTTCATTTGAACATTGTGCAATACAAACGTAAACGCGTTGCGGTAGCAACTTGTGGAAAGTATCCATTATGGATAGATTGCGATGCAGCTCTAATCCTGTCCTACAAATGTGAGGATTACTCACCGTTTTCTTAGGGATGAACATTCCTGGAATTGGTGACCATATGACGACTCTGCCTGATTGTCAGTCTGAACTTCTTCTGAAATATGGTCACTCGGTTTATGAAATAACCGGATGAAATAACCAGCAAATATCACAAAAGTGACTGCCTTTTATATGATCTACAGCCAAACTACGCATGAAAGCTTGCAAGTCTAGACACGTGAAATCATCGATCAGCTGCGAACTCAATTATATACCGTTACACAAATATTGCTGAACGGTGTAGTTCAATTTTAAATCAAAGGGATTTAGAATTTATGTCACTAGAGGTGTTTATACATTTTGTGGTACTTAAATGTACAAGCCGTGACGAAAGCGCTAAACTAACTTTGTTTTCTTAATAAGAGAAGGGATATGGACTGATCTGAATCACCTAGCTCTAAGAGACTTAGTTACCATTCTTTTCTTCAACAAAAGTAAATATCTTTCATCAAAATATGGGGCTGGTCACCAAGTAGGATGATATTAATCAACATGGTCATGATTAAATTCATTCTATTCAATATTCCGTTGTTTAGTGGTATAAGCTTCAATTAAAGTCAATGCAATTCAACACCACAGCTCCGGTTGTTATGAAAATATGAAATCGATTTTAATAGTTCTTACCATGGCATGGTTGGTAAACATGCTTCTTCCTTGATGTACAACATTTTGAAGATTAAGTGGTTGACGACATACAAACTCTCTTGAACTGCAACACAGCTAATGTCATTGGTATCACGAAGAATATAGTCCCTGATGAACCCGCAACCCACGGAGGATAACCTCTCGATTGTATACTGCCGACTCCTTAATATCATGGGTCATCCTTTTACTAAGCCACACCATCTCCTCTTTACAGGCAAACATTCGTATAATATGATGGTAGTACACGCAATTTCGATTTTTATATTTTTAGCGTTTCTCGGGCCGAGAGGCTTCCACCTACACTCAGGAATGCGTTTATCATCCAAATTGGCTTCCTGATTCATATACATACAACGAAATAAATTTATTTAAAAATTTCGATAAATCTATGTTGTTGGTTGGTTGGTTTATAAAGCTTTAACTCGATAAGTTACTAAGCAACACATAACCCATCAGTGTGTGTTATATTGTGCCAACTCATTTCCATAGCAATTTACGGCATCCTAGTGTTACTTGTTTATGTTGGTGTTGTTTGTTTTTATGGATTTTCAGTAGCAACAATGCAACAAGTAACTAGCAACAGATGTGGAGCGGAAATGACGACATGATTTTCGTGTCATCGTCATGTAGTAGTCTCAATCGGTAAAAATTTTCTTCCAAATCATGTCCTCTCCACTCATAAATATCCAATAGCCAAATACAAATTCCGTTAGCCTCCGCGGTACTCCACGGTATACAGGGGTTTCATTCTCGACCAGCAAGCTTCGAAGTGCTATCTTGAGTTTGCATCCCTGAATTGACTTGAATCCACCATGATCCCAGCAACCACTAACCAGAGTGAGGAGGAGGAGTGAGGTGCGCTCTCCATGCACGAGGAGCACGAACAAATCTTGTAAACCTTTATTCCTGCATTTCTCATAGGGATTCTCACAGAAATAATTTTTCCTCTAATGCAGCACGAGTGGTTGTCTAGTTGTGCGCATCCGTACAGGCTGTTGAAAGTGGTCATCACCGTTGTCATCTCAGAGAGTGGGGTCATTTCGAAATATCTTCGTTCGTTGTTAAGAGCAGAACAACCAAAACCACAAACCATCGGACAATATCGTAGAAGCTCTCTTCTTCAGCCAAACTAAGACAACGCGACAGATCCAAGTGGTTGCATTTCATCTATAGATACATGAGTATAAGCGAAGGCTGCATAAGTTCGGAGATCTGGAAACTGTTCACGTCTCTGGGCAGTGGAGTTACAAATAGTTCAGTCGCCAACCAGACAACCAACCAGCCTGGCAGCCATCCAGCCATCCAGCCATCCAGCCATCCAGCCATCTAGGCAGCCAACACTGTGGGACAGTGTTCAATGGTACAGTCGATTGACGTCAAACTTGGTTATGTTTCCAGGTGGATCGACTTGGTGGAGAGGATACATTCAGTTGGGTCAGGGAAAATGAAGAAGGTGCTGGGCGGTATGACTTCTTCATCACGTACTGGGGTGCTCTTTATTGTGAACATTTAGTCTGCAGTGTTTGCGCACTTGCAATCATCTTTCAGGATGGTCCTCCATTACATAACACTACATTGCCGCCGTCGCTACGTCGCGTCAGTCGGTCGATCGGCTGATCGGTTGATAGTGAATGTTGATAGGGGGACACCAACTCGGGATAAGAAAAAAAAGTGTAAGCTCACGAAATAATTGTATCGACCACTGAGGTTGGAAATCGAAGAATAAAAAGATTCAACTTTGAGGAAAGATTTACCGTATCAATTGTCTTTTACTTCTTAACCTTTTCGAGTGGTAGATTCATTTGAAGGGCTTTTAATTTTGACCAAAATATCGCGGCAGAAAAAAAAAAGTATAAATCCTTCAGATGACCCACACGTTACTATATTTTCATGGACGTTGCAAAAAAGAAACTTTAACAATATATAAAAAAACAGGCTTCGGATATGAATAATTTTTATCTTGAAAGCCCTATAATGAGACGTTAGTGGTTCTGCACGGAGAAAAAATATTGCAATTACTAATATATGATAGGTCAGAGTTCATAACGGCATCTGGATCCGGATCACCAAACCATCAATCAGGTAGAACTTATGAATAGGGATTAGCGCCGTATGAATCTCTTTGGTGCACCCTTAAGATGTTTTCACATAGCCCCATCGAAGAAAAATTAGGGAGGATACAAAAAAAAAGATGCACGTTGGTTTTGAATATCTGTGGGTTATAATGACTAGGAAATAAAGGGCTCGTGAGAGCATTTTATGAGCGAGTAGTACGGCTTAGGAAGGAAAAACGATGTTTCAGAGTATGTCCGAAAGCGAGTTTGAGGGTAAACTGAGGCGCTATCATCACGGGTCTTTTGGTTGCAGGTTTGAAGGATATGAATTTTACTGGCGACTTAGATGGAGGACTGGTGGTAAAGATAGTGGCATAACAAGGTAAGGCCAATTACATTACATCGATGTTGAAGGTCATTGATTGACTGTTCAATATAAGCATTACTTAAAAGTTTTCTCATACGGTGCACGGAGCTCTTAGGAGCACCTGACTAGATGTGGGTATAGTGCTCCAATTTATTGAGGTCAGACCAGAGGGGAGAAAACCCAGATATTTGCCAGCATTCTTCGCGAAATTGAATATGTAGTCATTCCAATGTAAGTTGTTATAAACAAACTTAACCAGCGTATACTTCGTTTTAATGACAACAGAGAAACAGCAAACCTCAATTAATCGTGCTGTTTATATCGGAATTGAATGAATGTAAAACACGTTGCAGTTCCCGTTCTGCAGCCGAAGAGCACGGACGTCCAGAACGAATATAAGCCGAAATTACTATCGTCAGCAAAGGATATTCCTAAAATGGCTAAATTAGCAGAAAATAAATAAATTATTACAATTAAGGAGTGTCGGAGACAGAACGGAACCTTGAGGCATACCAGCATTTATTTTGTGAGCATCAGACTGGAAACCGTTGATAACGACTTGAATTGAACGTTGCGAAAGGGCATTTCTAATCCACTAAAGAAGAGGTTCATCAATCTCAAATCCATGTACTTTCGACAAAAGAGCTCGATGCCAAACTCCAACAATTATTTTTTTTGAAAAATCAGAGAAAACTATCGTGCTTTCGGCAGATTGGTGTAGACTATGGTTCCATTCCATGTATCGAGATATTTCATGAGCTGACGGTTTATCAGCATTTCTATAAACTTGGAAAGAAGAGATGTAAGGGTTGGAGATATATCATTATTCTAAAGAGAATAGTGTTTATGATCACAGCAGCATCGGAATTCACGTCGTTATCGAGGAAACATAACGACCAGTTAAAATTTCTAAAGAAACAGTGAAGTCCGCTTCTCTAAGTGATCGGTATACAAGCTAATCTCACAAAGTGGTCTGATTAGACTAAAGGGGAGAGCATTTCGATTTTCTACTTATCACTTGTCTACTTATCCGCCTACAGTTGAGTGCGTCGAATCTTCAATGGGACAAATCCACTTTCACACTCGTGTAGTAGCAAGAGTTCGTAAAGATCTTAACATAGACAAATCCGCTGGTCCCAATGGTATATCTCCCCACCTTCTGAAGAGGTATTCTTCCTCGATGGCAAAACCACTGCGTAAGCCTTTTCATCAATTCTACTCTTTAGAACTCTTTTCGAGCAGATGGGAAACAGCATTTCTCCAGCCTGTCCCTAAAAAGGTGAATCTTCCTCTCTCTCCTCCTACAAACAAATTGCACTTACGTTCCTTCTTTCCATGGTCATGAAAACGCTGATATATCAGGTCATGATATATCTCGAAACACGAAAACCTCTTAATGACCAGCAGTACGGTTTTCGTAGCAACAGGTCCACTGGTGATCTGATGGCATGTCTCACCGAAAAGTGGAACAAAAGCGTACATCAATCTAGCGAAAGCAAGATAGTTGCACTTGATATTTCTAAGGCCTTTGACAGAGTTTGGCGTCTGGCTCTTTTGTCGAAAATGCGTGCTTTTGGGATCGATGACTCTCTTCTTCAATGGATTAGAAATTACCTTTCGGAACGTTCAATTCAAGTTGTCTTGGACGGTTTCAAGTCTGATATTCACATAATAAATGCCGGTGTGCCCCAGGGTACTCTCTGCTTTTCACATTTGTTCCCGTTACAGCACTCACGTCCCTGCTCTTCGGCTGTAAAACGGGAACGGCACCATGTGTTAAGCTCATTAAGTTCTGATATTAACAGCATAACTAATTGGGGACAACTAATAGAGTAGAGTTGAATGCTTCCAAAACACAGAGCTATCTGCTGTCACTAAAGCGGATGGCACTTGCATCGTCGAAACCGATAAACTTTCCATTCTCGGTATGTGTGTCAATGACAACTAACGTTGGAATGTCCACATATTCGGTGTCGTCAAAAGTGCTGCGAAATGTCTAGATTTTCTCAAGCGATCTGGCCTCAATATAGAAGGCATTTATATGCTCAAAATTGGAGTACAATGCCCACATCTGGTCGGGTGCGTCCAAAAATGATAAAACTCATAAGTAATACTAATATCTCTCAAAAGGTGGACACCCTAACACCGGCGTAATGTCTCGTGTCTCACTCTGTTTTATCGCTGTAACACCCTTCTCGCTGTGAATGCTCATCAGTATACCTTCAAGCCTAGTTTCGGACGTACTCTAAAATATCGTGATACGTTCCTGAGCCGTACAATTCGTTTATGGAATGCCCTGCCTAGCTCTTTTTTTCCTAGTCATTATAACCTTCAAACATTTAAAACCAACGTTCACAGGTACCTCCCTTTCCATCCCCCCTGATTTTCCTTCGCCCCCGCTATGTGCAAATTTTTTAAGGGTACTGCAGTTATGGTTATAGCTCTGAGCATCGTACTGACCCTAATTGTGCAACACTCAACCGTATATACCACTAAAAATAATAATAATTATAAATTACAAGGAGCTGAGAAAAATTACCGCAGAATAAGAGGCAATAGCATTCGGTGGAATGCAGAAATAAGTCTTCAATGTACATAGGATGTGATAATTTCCAGACAGCAACATCCAAGTTTACTAGATGGAGTGAAAAGTGACCTCCTTGACCGCCAGAACACGCTAGTACTGCAAAAAAGGTTATGGTGCCTTGAAGTCCGTTCATATTTAGGCAGACATGCCAAATTTCAGTGCGATACTGTCTTTAGTTTTGTTTTGACAGCTGATTGTTCTTGACGTGTTTGGTATCATGTTGACTATGCACAAAAACGATTTTCGTTCTCTCATAAAACATTATTTTTTGAGAGGCAAAACGGCGAAGGAAACAAAAGAAAAGTTGGATAAATGTTATGGGGCTAATGCTCCGTCAGATTACACTGGCAAATATTGGTTTCGAAAGTTTCGTGGTAGCCGCAACTCCACTACCGATCAAGTCCGCAACTGCAGGCCCTCCGATGCGGTTACAGAGGACAATGTCAAAAAAATACATGAACTGGTGTTGGCTGAACGGAAAGTGAAGGTGCGCGAGCTAGCAGATGCCACAAAGATTAGTACTGAGCGCACACGCCATATTTTGGGCAATATTTTGCATATGAAAAAGTTATCCTGCCGCTGGGTGCCGCGTAGATTGGTAACTGGATTTGGATCCCTCGGACTATTATCTCTTCCCAAACCTCAAAAGATGGCTCATCAATAAAAAATTCAGCTCACACGGGGAAATCATCAACGGCACGGAGGAGTATTTTGCAGACCTTCCGGAAAATTACTTTACGGACGGGATCAAGAAGTTGGAAAATCGCTGGAATAAGTGTATCAAACTAAAAGGGGACATATTGAATGATATAAAAAAAACATTTAAAAAAAAAATTTTTTAATTCCCAAGGAGGTCACTCTTCACTCCAACTAGTAAATCCAACAATGTTACAAAGGTCTGGCAGTATCATCAGCTGAATTTAGGCATCTGGAATTATACATTCTTCATATTTTAATTGCTCAGCATTGATCTCCACAGTGTCCACACAAGATGCCCCAACTACTTTCTGAATACCTCATATTGTTGTTGATTAATTAGGTCATTCCAACCTGAACAATTCACTGGTATTCTGATCAGAGATTTATGTTATACAAGGAGCTATGGTGGCTAGTTCAACATTCTAATTGTCGATCAAAATAAATCTTGGGTCCCACATGTGTGTTGCTTAAAATGCTATAAGAACTTGAAGGAGTGATCCCACGGCATCATTAAACAGCTGAATTTCGGTGTACTGATGCTATGTGACGAACCAAAGGACCAAAGGATCACAGAGACAATTGTTACTTCTGCCTAACAAATCTAAAAGGATTTCCTAAAAAATTCAAAGGCGCAGTTAAATATACCGAAGTGTCTTCGGTCTCAAATCCCCTGCCGCACTCGGACGAAGTTCTAGTACCCAAACGACAAATGACGGAAGATGAAAGTGAGTCAAGTTCTCTACAATCACATGGATATGTTGGCTCTGTCCAAGGAGCTAGAAGTTCGAAACCGCATTTAATCAACCAATTAGAATTTAATGACCTAGTCAGAAACTTCAGTTTATCCAAGGAAAAGTCTGAGATATTGAGCTCCAGATTGAAGCATTGGAAACTTTTGCAACCAGATTTGAAGATTACAGCGTATCGTAAGCGGCGCAATTCACTTGTTTCATTTGATTCAAAAGAAGACAATTTAGATTTTTGCAACATTATTTCATGGTTTAGAGTCAGAACTGGGTCACCAACTTGCACTAGAAGAGTGGAAGTCATTCATTGACGACTCAAAGATAAGTTTAAAACGTGTTTTGCTTCACAATAAAAATGTATTTCCATCCCTGCCTTTGGCATGTGGTGCCAAATTGAAGGAAACCTATGATATATTGAAATTTATCCTGAAAAAAATTGAATACAATAAGCACAAATGGCAAATATGTTCAGATCTGATTGAAGTTTCCTTAATATTGGGTTTGCGGCTAGGGTATACTGAGTACTACTGTTTCTTCAGTGTATGGCACAGCACGTACTATAAATATTTATGCCCCTGGGCAGAAAAATGCCAAGCTTTGGTAGAACCACAGAAAATAATTTTGCCGCTATTGCATATCATATTGGGCCTTATAAAAATTTTTGTTAAAGCATTAAATAAGGATGAGCTTGGCTTCCAATTTCTAAAACAAAAGTTTCATGCACTTAGAAATACCAAAATTAAAGGAGTTTTTATAGGTCCTGATGTCAAAAAATTAATAACCGAATGCTTTTTTGTAACCACACTAAGCATTACAGAAAAAGACGCAATGATGACTTTTGTTGAAGCAACAACACAGTTTTTAGGTAATTACAGATCAACTGACTTTCGATTCAATAACATATATGCTGGAATCATATCGCAAAATGGGAGGTAATATATTATTGAGGATACATTTCCTGCATTCGTCTTAACTTTTTTCCCAGACTACATGAGTGTTGTAACCGATGAGCATGGAGAACGTTTCTATCAGGACATCGCAAAGACTGAAAAACGTTGCCAAGGAAGATTAGAGCCTACCATGCTTGGTGGTCGCTTTTAACTGATACTCCTAAGTCAGACGATAAAAGAATAGCCAGTCATTCTAAAAAAGTACAGAGTTTCAAAATAAATCGCTTTAAAATCTACCGAGCAGTTCAAATTAAAAAATAATGTAGCGATTTCTCTGAAAAGCCTGATGTGACTCAGATATTTTATTTATTGGTTACGATGGGATCCATTTTTATCCGAAGCTATTAGTTGGTTCGTCACATATTATAATCTCTTCCGTGTATGATTGTGAGCCCTACGATGGCGTAGGCCAGTATAATACTCGTACTATTGGCCGAACATGTCCTTTCCATTTTAGCTCGCATGAGTAAAGGTGTACTCATACAGCTACAGGAAGCTACCAGTGGGAGGTAAGCGATGATTATTGCGCCGGTCCTTGAAGGACGAGAGCTGCTTGTGAATGCTACGAAGAGACGGGAAGAACATCAGATTCTCCAGAACAAGAAAAAAGAAGTGCGCGATCGAACATATTGCGAGGATGTACTCCATGAATAACGTAGGAAAGTTTTACCAACAGGTAAAAAGAACGTGTCAAGGCAAGAACACGCGTATAGAAAAACTTGTAGAGTAGAAGAAGGAAACCTTGTAGTAGAAGAACGGCGAAGAAGTCCAACAGCCCACCGTCAGACAGAATAGGCCATTCAACTTAGATGACCACAGCCAAAACTTCTGTCCATCTGACCAGAACGAAGTAAGAAAAGCTATATCTAAGCTAAAATCCAGCAATTAAATTATTTCTTAGATTTGGTCAGAAGAGAGTATGCCTGATATATGGAATCTCCGCCCCGTATGCCTGGTCCACAAAAAAGTGGACCCCAACTTCGACAACTATAGAGGCTGAAGTCTACTCAACGTCGGATACAAGATCTTATCTGCCATACTGCGTGAACGTCTGACACCCTTCGTCCACAACTTAATTGACCCCTATCAGTCCGATTTCAGATCAATAAAGTCCACAATTGACCGAAATTTGACACTCCGGCAGATCCTGTTAAAAACTTCAGAAATCCAAATCGATAACAACCATCTTTTCTTCGATTTTAAGACCACATATAACAGCATTTATAGAGACGAGCTATATAGAGCCATATCAAGTTTTGACATCTCTGCCAAACTCGTCCGCCTGTACAGAATGACTATTGAGAACGCTCGTTGCTCCGTTAAGATCGGCAACGACTGACCCGAGACCTTTGATGTCAAAAACGCTTTTAGGCAAGATGATGCCCTGTCATGTGACTTCTTTAACATCATATTGTACCTGAAAGTACGAATACTGGCACACAATCTGTGCAACTGTGCAACTAGTGTACGCCAATGATATTGACATTATTGGGAGAACTCAGCAGGCTGTCAAAATGAGTTCAACGGTAAACAAGCCTAAAACCAAGTGTACTCGTTGTGACAGATAGAATGTCACAATTCACAGCTATAATTTCGAAATGGACTTTGTCTACCTTTGCTCTGCTATGAATTCTGCCAAAAACACCTCAGCAGAAATAAAACCAAGAATCACTCTTGCCAATCGCTGTTTCTTTGGGCTAAGACGGCAATTGAGTAGTAACTCCTCAACCCGAAAACTTAAAGAAACTTCATACAAGACCTTGATCATCCCAATCCCACATTATGGCGCAGAAGCATGGACCCAATCGAAAGCCGATGAAGATATCCTCAGTCGTTTCGAGAGAAAAATCCTTCGAAAAATATTTGGTCTTGTTGATGGGCTTTGGAACTGCGAATCAGTCGCCTTAGATGGCTAGGACATATTGGGCGAATGGACACCAGTGCTCCAACACTACATAATCGATATCGCCAAAAATGCTGCGAAATGTCTAGGTTTCCTCAAGCGATGTAAGAAATATCTTACACTTTCTGATCTGGCTTCAATATATGTATAAGGCATTTATATGCTAAAAAATGTGAGTATAATGCACACATCTAGTCAGGTGAGCGAAAAAGCTCATAAGTGACGCTAATTTCACTCAGTCATTGTACAACCTCGAACACCGACGTAATGTCTTGTGTCTCGCTTTGTTCTAGCGCTGTTTCCACCACTAGTACCCCATACCCTTCAAACCTTCAACCGTAATACTCGTCTCGCTATGAATGCTCGAATGCTCATCAGTATACCCTCAAGCCCATGTTCCATTCCATTTGAAATATCGTGGTTCGTTCCTAAGCCGAACAACTCGTTTATGGGATGCCCTGCCGAGCTGTGTGCAAACATTTTAAGAGTACCTTAACTGCGCTCAAGCTATTTAAAAAAAAATGCTCCCTCCCGCATAGTTTTCGAATCTAATCCGGAGGACGCAGTAGAGGAAGACCTCACCACGCCCACAAGTAGCAGAAGACTTCAACTAATTAGGAGTGCTCAACTTGAGTCAGTTCGCTAAAGACCCGGCTAACTGAAGAGGCTTGTTAGTTGAGGCAAGGACTGCAGCGCCACCTAAATAAGTAAGTGGCGTGGTTTGTATCCCCTGTAAGTAGTAACAACATCATAATCTTATCAAAATGAAAAAAAGTGTTTTTATTTTTTGCATAGTGTTATTAGAAATATGCCAGGATAGACCACAATTGTTAGTTTTTCGGTAAATGGCCAAAAAAAAATTCCAAGATTTTTAACTTTTTAGGCGACACATGTGGAGATGACTGAATACTTTGAGCACTTCTACTTTACTGCTATATCTTAGGCAACTACTAGAACAGCTGAAAGAAAAATATTTTGCGAACCCAACCATGTTGAAAGGCAAGAACTTATCATTCAAGGCACAACTTCCAATGTGGGCAATTTTTCGAACAGAGGACTTCTAGGACTTCAATGTACAACTCATGGAGTCAGAAGGCTTCGTAAGTTGTATGCGAAATAAATAGATTCCTAAAGATGGTTGTAAGCCTATTGTGAAATTGTTATCTGATATTATATTGTTGTTAGTGCTTCTGTATATCACAATTGCGCTTCTTTTTATTTAATATAATGAAAATTAGTTTGTTGCTTCATGAATAAGCATAATTTCCGCTTGAGATATAAGTGAATATATATTCTAATATAAGTAAAGATATTCTAACTACTAGTTGGGTATTATTATATTATTACACATATTATATTCTGAAAGCAGTCCGTTCCCATTTTATTTAATCTAAGGTATACAAAAATCTCATCCTATCAGCTAAAAATTCTTATGTGGCGAAGCATTTACCTGAGAGTTTTTTTGATATGCCATCTGCAAACGAAACATCTTTGTACCCTACTTTTTTGAGGACCCTTTCTACTTTATTGATCATCATGATCCAAAGCAATGGGAGAGATACTCCTCTTCTTTTTTCAAAATAGGACTTCAATTCAGCATATACTATGTATATTACTTTCTTTACCGTTTGGCAATCCAAAATCTGAGGCCTTGAGATCTATGAGTACGTTGGCTGTGGCGGTATGTAATGATTGAAGATACCTATGTATGTCTAGAAAGGTTACCAGAATGCTATGCTGGTCCTCTGAAATCCTTCCTTTTTAAGTGTCTATAGCGATTCCACATTGATTTGTAGTCCCACTAACCTTCCGGCTTCTTGTAACTCATCAGGATTCTGTTCACTTAAAATGTGTTGGCTGATGTATCTACCAATAGGGATAAATTCAAACTGTGCTGACATTTTTGACAGTTCTTTCACGTTTATATTCACTAGATTTACACCAAGCGCTTCAGCCTTCAGCATCATTCAAATTTAATTTGAAAATAGCTTAATTCTCTAAACGTATAGAAGGTTCCGTAGCTCCTTTCTTCATTATAATTGATCAAAAGAATTTTCTGTTTGTCGTACCAAATACACTCTACTTGAAGCAAAGCCAACAATGCGTCAACGTAATGTGCGTATAGAAGAAACTGTAGCTGCTCTGAGTAAAAGTGTTGGGGGGAAGATCCATAATTATCAATTCGATGTCGATTCTTGTGAAAAGATCTTGGCCATCACACATATATGTTAAGATGGAACAGGTGCAGGAACTAAAGTCACGAGACCAAGTCCAGGGGAGTTTGCGGATTTGGATCTTGAGCAGCATGAACGATCTTTAGTCTTATCGAAAAATCGTGTTTAGTAACGAGACTCATTATTGGCTCAATGGGTTTGAATAAGCAAAATTGCCGTTTATGCAGTGAGGAATATCTAGAAGATATTCAATTAAATCCACATATGTTAAGTCGGTTCCGCGCTTATTGACTTTTTATTCTGGTTTTGCTGACTAGCCAGCAACTAGGACTTCTATTGCTGAAGAAATTCAAAATTGACTATCCCTGTGCTAGGAATAGTTTGAGCCAGAATGTGAGCCAGGAAAGGAACGTAGGATGGGGCCAAAACCGATTAAGGATGATGCGCTCCTACCTCTCTTGAGGACAACAACGTTAGATTTCAGTTCTCGCTACGAAAATTTGCATCTGTGTCCCAAGCAGAGATATAGTGTATCTATAATGCACTATGCTGTAAAGAATCCTCGGAGAAGGCAACGCTGATTATTGGCACCAGGACGGAGTCATAAGTAACACAAGATCTCGCGACGACACTGCGCGCTACCTCTACTAGTGTCTGGGATCCATTCGCATTAAGCTGCAAGTGCTCGTCGCTGATTTAGTGGGCGTTGATACCGTAGGCAATTTGAAGAAGCGTTTACTCACCTTTCCATGAAAGATTGAGAGATTTTAGTACAACGGACTGGTTCTTTGTCTAATTGCTCTGTTCCGACAGCAAAAAAAAAAACACATAGGTAAGTGCACTGTTTGGAGTGGTCTTCATGCTGGTGGCATCGACGGTCCTTATTTTTCCAGAAATGAGCCATAGCTCGCGTTACAATCCTTGCCTAATGTTACTGGGCAATAATCAGTAATTATTTCTTGGAAAAAATGTGCTACAAGTGGTTTTTGCACCGACAAGTGGTTTTGTACCGAGCAAAGGAAATTTCGGGAGGAAGAAAGGACAGGTACCGATGTACATTGTTTTTAAATGTTTGTAAGTTATAATGACCAGGACACAGAGATCGGCAGGGCATTCCATAAGCGAGTGGTACGGCTTAGGAAAGAATCACGATATTTTAGAGTACGTCTGAAAGTGGGCTTGATAGTATACTGATGAGCATTCATAGCGGGATGGGTGTTACGGTTAAAAGTTTGAAGGAGCGGAATGCTACTGGCGATTTCTATGGAGCCCTGGTGGTGGAAATAGTGATACAACAGAGTAAGACAGGAGACATTACGTCGGTGTTCGAGGATGTCAATTGATTGACTGATATTAGAATCACCTATGAGTTTTATCGCACGGTTTTGAATCCTATCTACCAGCTGCACAGATGCTTTAGGAGCACCTGACCAGATGTGGGAATTGTACTCCAATTTTGGGCGGATGAATGCCTTATATATTGTTCAGAGGGCGTAAAATATTTCTTACATCGTTTGAGGAAACATAGACATTTCGCAGCATGTTTGACGACATGGAATATATGGTCATTCCAACGTTAGTTGTCATTGATCTACATACAGAGAATGGAAAGTTTATCAGTTTCGACGATGCAAGTGCGATCCATGGATAATGGCAGGGTGTATAAATTTCGCTTTAACGACAGCAGACAGCATTGTGTTTCGGAAGCATTAAATTCTACTCTGTTAGTAATTCCCCAATTAGTTTTGATGTTAATATCAGAATTTAATGAGCTTAACATATGCTGCCGTTCCCGTTCTACAACCGAAGAGCGGGGACGTGAGTCCGGGAACGAATATGAAAAGCAGAGAGTACTGTCGTCAGCAAAGGAATATATTGAATTAGAAGTAGCATACAAGAGATCACTAATGAAAATTAAAAAGAGTGTCGGGGATAGAACGGAGCCCTGGGACACACCAGCATTTATTTTGTGAATATCAGACTTGAAAATGTCCAAGACAACTTGAATTGTTCCGAAAGGTAATTTCTAATCCATTGAAGAAGAGCGTCATCGTTCCCAAAAACACGCATATTCGACAAAAGAGCCTGATGCCATACTCTGTCAAATACCTTAGAAATATCAAGTGCAACTATCTTGCTTTTGCCAGATTAATGTATGCTTTGGTTCTACTTTTCGGTGAGACATGCCATCAAATCACCAGTGGACCTGTTTCTACGAAAACTGTACTGCCGGTTATAGAGAAGTTTTCGTGTTTCGAGAAATTTCATTAGCTGGTTTATCAGCGTTTCCATGATCTTGAGAAGAAGGGAAGTTAGTGCAATGGGTCTGTAGGAGGAGAGGGAAGAAGATTCCCTTTTTTAGGGATGGGCTGAACAAATGCTTTTTTCCATTTTCTTGGAAAGAGTCCTGAAGAGTAGGATTGATGAAAGAGCCTACGCAGTGGTTTTGCCAGCGAGGAAGAATACCTCTTCAGAAGATGGAGAGATGTACCATCTTTACCATATGTATATTAGGATCTTTAATTACTCTTGCTACTACAATGCACTTAAGTGTAGGCGGGGACAAAGCACAATCTGGGAGTGTTAAGCTAGCTGCAAAGTGTGCAGCAAGCAGAATAGCCTTGCTGACAGCTTAAATGCCTTTGTAAATGAGCGTTGGGATGGAAGATGAAGCAGAATTTCTAATGTTTTTGACGAACGACCAAACATTTTTACTGCATTTGGGACATTGCAGTATTTTTTGCCTCAGTTTCTGGCCGTATTGTAATTTCACACTCGTGAGAAAAACGTTGCAGTCATTTCTGGCTAGTTTAAACATTTTTCGGTTTTCCTCTGTCGGGTTGGTCTTGTAGGATTAATGCGTTCATCCAGCAGGATGGGGTTTTGTATCACACTGTATATGAAACCATTGACTTACTCAGGTTTCAATTCAAAGACAACATTATACTGCGAAATCGGCCAGTTGCTCCGCTGCTCTGATTGATTTCTTCTTATGCGGCAATGTAAAGTGTTTGAGAGATTCTGATAAGCCGCAAATAATTCAGGCCTTGAAAGCCAATATTCAGCACGTTTGTAGTGGAGATGGATGGAGTACCAAATGCTCGAAAGAACAAATTGTTCCAACAAGTGGACTTTGAGAAAAGCTGCAGTGCAAGCCGTGTCTGAAGTCATGTTCAAAACATAACATCATGAATTAAACACGTATTTTAATTCAAACTTAATTTTTGATGTTGAGTTATGCTTGATGGCAAACTCTTCTTGACGGATTCACGTTTGATGTCTTACGGGGGATCTTCTATTATCGGCTGCCTTACTGGTTCTTCGTTTGCTCACCTTCGACATGCTGTACTTGTTCAACTTGGACATATTTCCTGATCTAGGTGATCGATCTAGAAATTTTGGAAGGTGCCCCAATATTATTCCTTTCGGTAGTGTCATCCAAAATAAGATCTCAATCAGCAAGTTAAATGTATTATATGCAAATTTGATTCTTAAACCTTCGATCATTATTGAAGCGATAGTTGATGATGATGAGAACAGATCAATCAACAGTGTACCCGGATTTGTTGTAATAAGGCTAAGAAAAACTTTAAAGGACCTCAAAACTTCAAGCCTTTGAGCGCGGCTTATTACTCGTAAATGCTTACACCGCAACTGGAATCATGAATACAAAGAACGAAGACTCGTAGGTTCTTACCTGTCTTACTCCATCACTAAATTTAATAAATACATTTAAACCAAAAGACTTACATGGACCAGGCGACTTAAACAATAATAGTATGATACAACAGTGCACCGCTTGATTAATGATTTTTACTCATATCTAACTCTTTTTCTAAAAGTATGAATTTAAACTAATAACAAATAGTACAGAGGATCAGAAGACAACTAATTTTGCTTGTGTTCTGTATCGATATTCCGTGGATTTGGTTATAGAAAGTTAAAAAGTTATGCAACTGGTAAATTACTTATTCCAGATAAGTGCCTAAATGGCCTAGTCTCATTTAAAATTGGTTGCTCAATACGTCCAAAATGAGTAAATGAACACGATAGATTTAGTGGAAAATCAACAAAAAAAAAAAAGCAAGGACACCGCTAAAACCAGAGCATAACTTAATGACTTGTGGATTTTTTATTTTTTTATGTTTTCAGGTGAACATCTTCAGAGTGGCAGTAGTTACTGAACGCCGCCGCCGCTCAGAGAAAGGAACTTCACGATATGTGTATCTTCTACGTGTATGAAAGAAGAAGATCCACTTCCACAATTCCAAATCCAACTCCAAATTCAACTCCAGCTTCAACTTCAAATCCAAATCGAATGGAGCAGAACAGTATCCGTATACCGTCGCAGCTCACACAAATCTTGGCATGAGCACATCTTTAATGGTCGTGAGTTATTTACAAAACATATGGCCAGCGCTTTCGGTTTGGGAAATACACTCGAAACTATGTTATCGTGAAGACGGTCTGGGAGCTGAGCGGGGAGGAATTTCGAGTAAAGTTGCGCGAAAAGGAGCGGGCAAACACCAGACCATTCCCTCTGTAGCATGGCCCATGGACAAAGATGAATTGCCAAGACGTTTGCAAATTTGGTAGTAATTCGTGTTGAACTTTGTTATTATTGCTTTCGTCGCTTTTGTGTTTTTTTTTGTTCGTTTTTTTTTTTTGTTCGGTTTATATTTGTAAAATTGTGAGGCGTAGCGGGGTAGCGGTGTACATAGGACAGGTAAACTAAATAGTGGGTGAGTTGATGAAATAAGGTGAATGGTACACTGCCTCTGAGAGTGTAATTACTCACGGCATCAAGTAGCCGGCGTAAGTTAGTCGACTTTACAATTATAGGGTATAGAAGGTTTGCATGCATTTCGTAAGTAGACACCTCTGATCTATGAAAAATTAACTTCATTGTCTCCATACGCACAGACTTGATGCAACTAGAGTTTCATGACTATAATTATTAGCTTTATTGACCTCTTCTAGGCATAGGACAATGCCATAGCTCTAACTTGTGTTCAGTACTTCACAGTGTATGTACTCCTACAAAGTGGTTGCCAGGCGAGACAATATGTACTTGTACTCTCCCTTTGCATTTCAAGCATACATAAGTTGTTATTTAGGAACCTAAAAATACCCTATGGGCTTACTTTGGTATTGGTTTTAACATTTCTACCTTCCGTCCTGGTCTTGGGCTCAGTCCAAAATGGTTTTCTCGGTTAGAAAATACAGAGGAGATCTTAAAAGATATTAAGTAGGAGTATGTAGTAGCAGCTGTAGTAATTGTGATTTTTATTTTCGCGATAAAATTGTTTAACAAAAGTTAATAAATTCACAAATTTTGATATTGGCTTTTGCCGTCAGCCAGTAAAGAGAGATTTAACTTTTCATAATTTATTATATAATTGCCGAGTAAAGCATTATTGAATTTAAGCATACAGTTTAATTTAAAAAGCTTCATTAAATATCTGTTTGTGGTATTTTAGAGCAATTTTTAAATAACTATACAGAGCTCTCCAGTTTTGGCCATTGAAGATTGAATTAATCTGGTTTGGCGAGAACTCATTTTCCTTCCAGTCCGCTCCTCTTACTTCCTTTATGAAATAGTGAACGTCTTCTCTAACTCTCAGATTGCACAAAGACCATTCCTCATTGCGATCGGCTCTATGTGGTGCATAGTGTAGAAGTTCGCTCTTAGCTTGAAAGTTTGTGGAAATAGTATTGTACGAGGGGCGTTCAATATATTCTCGGTATCGATATGAAGGAAAATGCGAATTCAATTTAAATTGTTTTTATTTTTCAATATGATCTCCCCTAACATCAATGCATTTGTTACATCTTGAGATAAGCTTTTTTAAACCCTCAAAATAATAAATTTCCTCTTTCTCTGCAAAATACCGACTTGAGTTCTTCATCATCCGAAAATCTTTTTCCACGAAGACATTTTTTCAAATCCGGAAACAGGAAATAATCACTAGGGGCAAGGTCTGGACTATAGGGTGGGTGTTGGATTTCTTCGAAACCACAATCTCGCGCAGCAGCCTTGGAAACTCGAGCCGTGTGAACAGGAGCGTTGTCATGAAGAAGCAACACACCCGCTGCGAGTTTACCCCGTCTTTTCTTTTTAATTTCCTCCCGCAAATTATGCAAAGTGGAAGCGTAGGATGTGGCGTTGATGGTTTCACCTTTTTTTTTGTACTCAATGAGCAAGATTCCCTTTGAGTCATAAAAAACTGTGGCCATGAGCTTCCCGGCAGACGGAGTGACTTTGAACTTCTTCGGGGGGTCTGTTCCTTTTTTATGCCACTGCATGGACTCTTGTTTGCTTTCAGGGTCATAGTGGTGGACCCATGTTTCGTCCCAGTAACAATTCGATCCATAACACCGTCCGCGTTCTCACTACACATCTCCAAAAGCTCTCTACAGCATGCGATTCTCACTTTTTATCTGAGGCGCTGTGAGCATTCGTGGCACCCACCTTCCACTGACCTTTGAAAGGTTAAGATGGTCATGAAGAATGGTGTGAATGGTACCAATTGAAAGCTTGGTGATCTCTGCCATCATTTTCACCTTTATTCGGGCATCCTCAAGAACAAGTTTTTCGACTTCTTTGATGCTTTCTCCCGTACAAGCAGTAGCCGGGGCGCCGGAGCGGGGGGTCGTCCTCAATGCTCTCTCTGCCTCTCTTGAACTCACTTGACCACTTTTGCACAGTTGATAATGAAGGTGCGGAACCCTGGTAAACAGCCACCATCTCTTCATGAATAGTTTTTTGACTTTTTCCTTGCTTAGTGAGAAATTTAATTACAGCGCGATGCTCAATTTTCACCATCATCGCCTCAGTTGCCATTATGATTCTGTTTAACTAGAGATAAAACGCGAATTAATAATCACATTTATATGAAATTTTACATGAATGCACTAAAGTAATAGTATTACTTGATAAATAAGTCAATTTATATATGCAACCACAGCTTCACCCCGATACCGAGAATATGTTGAACGCCCCTCGTATCTATATCCTAAGTCATGCTGTAGCACTCTATACGTGTGCTGAGATTGACGTTGCTGTGCTATAGATTTGAAAACGTCACTGAAGGACAACTCGAGTTTAATAAGCAACTTTTGTGTGATTTCGCTCCAAAATCAGCGAGACATCATGTTCCTTACATAGTCTATCTAGACCATTCCTTGAAGATTTCCAGTCTATAACGAATAAGTTGCTTTGCAACTACATGCTGTATGCGTTGGTGTGGGAGCCACAATCGCAATATAGAGGAAATGTAGTGTTAATGTAAAAATATATTGGGACAGCAATCTAGTCCCGAGGTACCGGAGCAGCGTAAAAGTTAATAGACCTCATCACCGCTTCGCTAATTTTATACTTTGTGCTAAGTGCAATGTTCCTTTGTAAAGTATGCCATTCCATTTGCAGTTTATTGCTCTTTTAGCTTCCGATAGTTTCTCTTCAAAATGCTTCTTAAATGTTAGGCGAGGTGTTAGATGACTCCAAGATACGAGTTGTATTTATTGTCCTTCACTACCTCAAGTCTTTCATTCTGGAAAAGCCATTTTTCATCTCTCGACAAGCGATCAGTCCAATATCGGAATACCATTATTTTTGATTTATTGGTGTTGACTTTCAAGTTCCATATATTGCAGTACCGCTGTAATTTGTTATCATCATATGCAATGACGTTGGTGTTTCCGACTAGATGATGATGTCGCCTGCGTACATAAAGACCTTTATTTTGATTCCAGCGAACTCGATTGCTCCTGACAAGAAAGTTGGTAGATCGTCTAAGAACAATGCTTAATACCCGATAGCAAATCACACCAGTTTGACAAGCTTTTTCCATCAAACACTGTTGCCCTATTTTCCTCGTAGAAACTTTATATTATTTTAAGGAGTTTTGTTGACTTAGTTAGTAGAAAAGCGATTTTCTGTTAATGGAGTCAAGTGCTGCTTTAAAGTCCACGAGGAACGAATACAGGGTTTTTCCGTTGTCTAAATATGTCCTGGCAATGCTTGTCAGCGTGAAAATATTGTCTACTATCGAATAGTTTTTCCTCAGCTTGGACCTCACTTAATAAGTAATACACCATTAGGTTCTACCCAAATTGTCAAACGTTCCAAGATGATTCCCGTAAATAATTTCATTATCGCAGTTTCAGTTTTTATGCATTTTTATTCATATTACTTAATTTACACTTAAATGCTATACAAAAAAACGCTTAAAAATTAGCTTAATTAACTTAAAATTATCTTATTCTCACTTACTGGCCCCATGCGGGCACTCTAAGTTAAACCTAGCAGTCAAACTATGTCTTTCGACGTATCTTACAGTCTATATTTAATTTTATATTAACATTACAACTAAAACTAAGAAAATAAATTTTAAGCAAAAACTTAGTATATGGACAGTTTTTTTAATATTAATATAAAAACTTAAAACTAAAAACTTACAGATTACCTAAAAATAAATCTTAATCTACTTATATCTAATACATTATATATACATACATGATATATATATACCTAATATATAGATATATGTATATATATATATGTTTTTTTTATAATTTTTTATTTTTATTAATTTTTTTGTTTTTGTTTTTATATATTTTTTTTTCTTAAATCTAACTTACTCATACTTAAAACTACGTAAGTCGGCCACGGCTAAAAAAAAATTAGGCGACCCACTTTGCTTCACATGAAGCTAAGAAGTATTGGAGGAATTCGACGACGAAGCATCCTCTCCTTCATAAAGCCACCAAAATTGTTGGTGCTGTTGAGCAACATCCCTCATGTCGCGACTCCCTACCGCTCTACTGAACCGGAGACGCTCCGCACTGCCGTGTGCGACGTCTCTGTCGTAGTTGAGTCGCCTGTCCGCAGCTGTTCGATCAACGTGGAAGATTAGCGGCACCGCCAATCTGTCCTGGATCAGACCTTTACCATCTAGGTAGAGGAACGCTTCTGGAGGAATAAAGCCGTCAAAGCGAACTCTCTCGTGATACATATAATTAGGGTAGTAAGCCCCGGAGATCAGGTTGTTCGATGAGGTCATTGCTCTTGCAATGTGCCTTCGAGTCAACTTAATGACAAAATTGTCCACTCTTACTATGTTCGCCCTATTGTATAAGACCTCATTACGATAGAATTTTATGTACTCAGATTCTGGCGTTCTATATAAGCGAAGACAAGTCCCAAGGCAAGCCCTCTCAAACACCCGAATCTTTTCCAATAAACTCGCTCTTACGTTGAACCACACAGGACATCCAAATACAAGCATGGGCCGGATAAGGGCCATGTAGCAGATCACCTTCACCCTCGCATCGAGTTGGCTGTTATAAAACAGTCTCTTTGTAAGGGCAAAAGCACCTCTGGCTCTGGCCAGAGCAACATCTATATGTTTGTTAAAATACAGATATTGATCTAGCCAGATCCCAAGGTATCTGACTACATTTCGACAAGCAAGTGGCTGTCCATGTTGTCCCACGATAGAGAACTTTCGCCAATTCTTTCTGGTATCCCTAGAGGCCCCAGACAAAGGCGTCCTAAACAGAATGGTTTCCGATTTCTGAAAGTTGATTTTCAACTTCCAGTCATCGCAATATTGTTTAATTTTGTCAAAGTCACGTTGCAAAAGTGTATTAATGACCTCAATTTTTTGGGCCTGATCTGTACGCAATTAAGTCGTCTGCGTACGCTATGCTGTGGGGAACTGAACCTATCAGATCACTTGTGTAAATGTTGAATAGGATTGGCGAATTTACCGCACCTTGTTGCCGACCGTTTTTAATGTTAAATGTTCCAGCGGAAGTCACATCGCCATTCTTCACGATGAACTGTCTACTGGAGAGCATATCAAAAAGAATATACAGCAGTGGTTTACTAATGCCCAACCGGTCCAGCTTGAAGAAGAGTCCCTCTAACCAGATGGTGTCGAAGGCCTTTTCCAAGTCAACAAGGCAGGCACCAGTGCACTGTTTCTTGCCTTTGTTCCATTGGATATCAGAAACCAGTTTAGACGCAGCATGAATGATATCATGCCCCGCCTTGAAACCGAATTGATTATCCGGAACTATATGTTTGTCCTCAACCTACTTAGTCAGGACTCTATTGATCACCTTCTCGAAAACCTTACTGATGTTTGGAAGAAGACTGATCGAGCGGAGATTCACCGGATTGGA
This sequence comes from Volucella zonaria, assembly GCA_963966105.1. NCBI lineage: Eukaryota > Metazoa > Arthropoda > Insecta > Diptera > Syrphidae > Volucella > Volucella zonaria. Next base: position 49,589,047 of record OZ014532.1, on the reverse strand, counting down.
AGTATCTTTATTCCTTTTGGGAATGGGATGTACCACCGCAGTTTTCCAATGCGCTGGATAATGTGCATTATTCATTGCATTATTAAACAGGGTGATATAAATGTTCACCGCTTCTAGTGGGAGATGTCGAAGCACAATGTTCGGTATTTCATCGGTTCCCACTGATTTCTTACTTCTAAGCGATTCGAAGATCGTTTGGAGCTCTTCCTTCGAAATGAAAGGGGGTAATACCCTTTCGTTGGTGATGACATTATTTGCCATATTCTCGTCACTGAACTGGTTGAAACCCAAGTTCTCGAATCGCCAATTCACAATTTCATTTCGAGGCAGAAATTGTGCACAAGGACTCGACTCTCCAGGTCATGATTCGGGCCAATGATGTCATTCGCCTTGTACACTTCCTGGAAAGTCGCTCCTATAGCCTCTACCTTCTCCTGCGGATCCTCGATCACAAAGAAGTTGTCATCATCAACTGACTCATTTGGATCTGTACCTGCTGCTACAAGTATTTGTTCGTTGTTCGTCGTTCGGGCGATTTCGAGACATGGAAGGTCGTTTTGATTATTTCTCCGAAATATTTTATTTATTTGCGGGAACATACTCGGGTTGCTGGTGTTTACAGCCCGAATTTTATTGTTCCAATACAAACTTACAGAATTTCTGTAATTTTCCTTTATTAATGTTTGGAGGTTTTTAATCGACGACTTCAATGTCATGATCTTCGGGTTATGTCTGTCAGTAAACTGTCTGTACAAGGTTTTTAGTCTTGAGTAAGTCTTCGTTGTTTTTTTTTTTTTTTGTTTTTTTTTGTTTTTTTTTTAAAGAACTTAACACTCAAGAGGGTATTACTACTCTTAAAATGCCGGAGCACGTGTTAAGTTTTTCGGAAAATTGGATAGAGAGAGAGAGAAAGATTTTTGGGCTCAGTGGTTATTTCGCTCCATGGGTGGCATCCAACATTTAATGGGGAGACTAAATTACTAGTGTGAATTGGACTTGATGTTATATTTAGGCAACCATTCATCTCACAAGATTTTAGTTGTCTGAAAAAAAGTCTTTCGGTCACGGCTGGTATTGAACCCCGAACCGTCTGATTGGGAAGCCAACACACTACCACTTGAGCCACGGCCACCCACTGTCAGTGTGTTGATACCGAGGTATCGTTTTGTTCATAGTTCGTTTAATTGTCTCGTCCATTAGTTTTAGATACCAATCAATCTCCTCGTTTGACAGATTCTATTAGAGCGAATTCGAGGAGAGTGCTCTCGTCAGCGTTCTGGAGAAGTGCGTCCAAAACGCCCTACTATAGTTGTAGGAATGCCTTTAAACAAGTTCATCCAATTCCGCAGTTTCGTTGGGAACAGTTATTTCGGTGCTGAGACCGCAATGGTCACTGTGATACACGAAAGTTCGTAGACAGTTTGTAGTTTGTTGGTTAGTGCACGTCAGTTGTATTCGTGAGTCGAACAGCAGGAGATCCAAATAGGACCCGTGTCTGGGAAACGACGGACTATCCGTCGGTTTGAGGCCGAGTCGATACATCACACTGTACTGACCCCACCAGTTGAATAGTACGTTTCCTCTAGCCTCAGGAATCGAAAAAGTGTCTCGAGCTCTGAGATGAATAAGGTGGATTGAGTAGCTTTAGGTGCATAAACAGACACCATGTATAACCGCTTTCCACTACGGAGAGGGATGTACATGATGCATGCTTCCAGCACCTGTAACCTACGTACTACACGACTGTATACTCTTTTGAAACACAGTCCCTTTCTTACAAAGATCGCAACGCCTCCTCCTTAAATGGAATTGGGTCGGTTTCTTCGTAATATTTCATACTTTCTGTGCCTCATCTTGTGTCTTTTGGTAAGCTTAGTTTCGCTAACCAAAAGCACATCAGGGTCTTGGTCTTTAAGCAACTTAAACAGTGCGGCTCTTCGTTCGAACCTAATCAGTGAATTAACATTCACTGCAAGGACCTTCAGGGTTTGCTCCGCCATGTACGTACCCATTACGACTGGAGGTGCGTTAGGCCCGCAGCAGCGCGTATATTTGATCTACCCGCGTAACCTGTCCCTGTATTTGACGCTGAAGCTGAGCTATCTGCCGCTGGATAGAGAGCAAGATAGCCATCATGTCAGGTACAGGTTCCGGTGCTCTAGGCGCTGGGGCCTGAGAAGCTACCTTTGCTTGTTGTACCGTATTTCCCCTACCTGCCGCCATTTGGGCGTAGGTAACTTGAGGAGTAACGGCTGGTGTTTGTGCCTGCACGAGTGGACGTTTAACTTCCACTTTCTGCTGCCGAATTTGGTGTATTGGAATTTGGGACAAGTCCGATAATTTGCGGTGTGTCCCGTGTTCCTACATAAAGCACAAGAGAGTTGGTTTTTTCCGACGCTCCGTCCTTACCTAGAGCGCATTCCTCTGACTTGTGGTTCTTTCCACACTTCACGCATCGAGGCTGCATTTCACAGTTCGACGCGGCGTGCCCGAACCTTTGGCAGCGAACACATTGTAAAATGTTTTCGCTCCTCTTTAATTTTTCCCAGTGAACGACCTGGTAGTCTAGGACTTTTATACTCCTTAGACCATCCAGTTTGCTGTTGGGACTTAGCTGAACCAGGAAGAACGGTAGTTTCCGCTTCTCCCTTTTGGCTCTAGCCGTGACAAATGGCTTGACCCCCACGAATTTGAGCCCTTTGCATTCCTTCTCTTTCAGCAGTGCAAGGAGCTGCTCCGGATCAGTCGACGGTTCTAACCCCGCAGCAGCATTGTCTGCAGCTTCTCCCCCTTCGGGGTGTAGGAGAAGAACTCCGTCGTCGAATCCTTCAGTAAACTTTTAATTTTATTGTAGCGCTCCACTGTATCACAGTGGATTGCGTGCCTATCTAAGCTAAGTCTTTTAATACAAAAATTATTGCCTATGGCCGACTTACATAGTTCTTTTGTTTCCTTTAATTCCATCTTAAATGTATTAATAGGTGGCACCCTTTGTTTTGAAATTTGCTGTTTCTGCTGTTGTTGTTGTTGTTGCTGCTGCTGTTGTTTTTGCTGCTGCTGTTGTTTTTTCTGCTGCTGCTGCTGCTGCTGTTTTTGCTGTTGCCGTTCTTGTGGCTTCTCTTGTTGTTGTTGCTGGTGCTTTTTAAGTTTTTGTTGTTGTTTGTGTAGCACTTGTGCTATTGTGTTTGTTTGGTGTTTTTGGCTCAGCTTTAGAGCTAGCTGCGTCTGTTGTTGCTGTTGGGATAGCTCTTCCTCTTCCCTCTTCCTTCTAAGCATGTGCTTTCCTTTAATGGCTTGTACTCTTTGTTGTAGCATTTTGATGCTACTACTAATTCCTCTACTAAATTGTCCGGGCGTTGATTGCGCCCCTTCCCTCACTCCACCAAGCAGCTTTACAGTGAAAGTTGGTAGGGAGGGACGTTGTGCTAAGGTGGAAGTTGGCCTTAACGCCCTCCTTCTCTTCGTCTTCGGTTCTGTTTGGCTTGAACCGCTTGACGCCTCGTCTGATTTGTCTGCGGATCCCGTTTCTGGCATAACGGACCGCTCCTCACAATCCATCGCGTGATGATTTTTAACACTATCACTTTATTTTGTCTTTTTTTTAATTGAACAAAAAACTAAACAAAAACAAAAAAGAAGTCTATTCGACCCGGAGTCGAACCCGATACCTTTAACTTGGTAACCGGGCACACTACCTTCGGGCTAATTGGAGCCCTATGTAAGTTATGTCAAATTCTTTTCTATTGATATCACTAACCGAAAGCCGAAACACGTCAATACTCTACGGAGATCAATGAACGACTGATTTCATTATCGCATTGAAGAACGATATGCCTCTATAATTATTCCTGCACTCTTCTTTTTTACTATAAATATTGGGAAAATTATTTTATTTTTGAAGCTTGTCGGGACATCTGCAGATGTCTTGGACCAACATTTTGCGATCCAATACTTCAGTTGAACTGTGCTACATGATGGATTCAGTAGTTGTTTAAAATGCTCTGCAAGAACAGGTACTTCGATTTGGATACTCCGCGCAAAACTCAAACTGCTGAGGGGTCTAGGCAATCTCCAAATGCATTGCGCTCTCTAATTTCAGTTAATTCCTAACCATCTAGGTTAGAGATCTTTTGATTCTGCTTGCATATCATTTCATTTATATGCCATGTTGCGAAGCTGGTGCTTGTTGTTCTTACTAACCGCAAAAAGGCGAATGATTTTTTCTGCCTGCCACACATTCCCAGTCAAACTATATTTGGTTTGTCTTGTACCTTCTTGTGTTCTGAAAAGGCTTGGCGGCGTCCGAGATACAGGAAGTAAGTAAGTCTGGCCATGGATGGATTGCAATTGGGTTTCATTTAAAGAGGTAAGTTTAGCATTAAGACTGAATTTGTATCTACTTGCAAATGAGTTCTTCCGTTGAATGGTTTGGCAATAGCTACATTTGTCGCGCACAAGAAAGTAATCGATCGTTGAACAGGCATTGCCTCTGACTAGTGTTAAGTGACCCAAGTTGTCGGATTTAGATAGCCTATTTAGTCCAATCGATTCACACATTTCTATGTACCGTTTGAATCTAATTTTGTGTCTTCTGCACATCTAGTCTTATAGACTGACGCACTTAAGAGCCTCGGATCTACTTTCATCAGATGCGTGGTCTCTATCTTATCGCATTACGCATCCTTTTCAAAATTCCAACAGAAAATCTTACAGATTTTTTAAGTCGAGCATCAACTTATTTTAGGTTCTGTATTTATCGATGGCAATTTCAATTATAATTTGATTAAGATATTATAATTAATGTGAGAAAAGGCGCGTAGAATGTTCAAGAATTACGTTAGAAGTAGACGGCAAAAATGTGTTGCATTAGAGTGTACGTATGCCAAATTGGGAAAAAATAAAAGTTTCGGAAAATTCCAAACAACGATCCGTTGAAAGATCGTAAAAGATAAAAATGTGTATCATTAAAAATATCAATATTGCATTTAGTACGAGTACCTTCCTTCGATCCGTTGTAAGGAGCTTCTCTTGACAACAAATTTGAGCTGTTACTGTTAGGTAGATTCGCGTAGTTCTTTATTTCTTATTTTGGCGAACTTATCGTGGCAAGAGATCCTTACCCTGTTGGCTCTTCGGCGGACGTACTCGTATATTTAATATTTTGAAGCGAATGCTAAAATCTTTATTTTTAATTAATATAATTTAATATAATAAAATCCATTTAATTACATTCGTGTCGTATCCGCCCAATGGTCAATCAGAAAAGAACGTACATAGATATTTGACGTTTAAAAGTTACTGTGAGAAAAATTCCTTGGGAGAAAAAGATAACACGTAACCATTGTTCAGAGACGACACGAGTCTATTACAATACACAATGCTGCCAAGTAATGGCGCAACTTTCTCCCCTTCGTAGATGTCGCGTCTGAGAGCGATTTTTACTGCTCCTTCTCTACGTCTAGTTTCGCCAGCTTCACTATTGGCCGAGTCATCAGCCCGTTCGCCGTCTGTACCACTGCACCGCGAGCATCGCGGGTTCTTGCATACTGTGAGTCCGCGACCACGCCCTTTTTCCAGTCGTTCCTTTTACTGCTCTCCTCAACGATTATCACAACGTCACCGAGAACTATCGGATATTGGGCTGGTTGAAACCATTTGTGGCGCCGAGTTAAGTACGGGAGGTATTCCCGCAACCAGCGCTTCCATGGAATCGCTAACGCACCTCGTTGTGGTAGTGATGGAACCTCCGGTGATAGTAGTCAATTATTAGCCACGTACTTCGATGACTTCGGGAAAGTATAACAGGGAACTCGACGCTTACTGGCACTCCTTGAACAACATCCACTCGGCCCCGGACTCGCCGTAGACCAAAGTCGTCTAAATAAGGGGAGAAATTAAAAATCAAACTTTTTCGACCTACCTTGTTCGGCGGCGACAACAAAGCCTCCAGCTCTTCTGAAAACGCCTCTTCCTGGCAAGTGCGGATAGTAGCGCACTCGACGACGGCCATAGCATCCATATTGAGAAGTGTTGTAAGCTGCTGAGATGGTGAAAAATGTCTAGCTATCTGCCGAAGAAATTGTTGCACATACAGCTGAGATTTTCGTAACTTTTCCCATTTGCTGAATCTGTTTGGGTCTGGGGTAATGGCGGCCAAACTTGCTACCGTGATGTATACTCTAATATGACAGACTGTTTCCGCCTCCGGAACTGCCTCGCCTTCCATTCTCTCTTGAAGCGTAGAGGAAGTCAGGACCGTTATACCAGCGAGAATTCACTCCAAGTTTATCTTCCATCTGCTGCATAAGCGCATGTGCTTGCATCGATGAACGTGTGAAGTTCGATGTTGCCACGGCTACTCACCAAAGGAAAACATCGAGGAATACTAATTGTGCGAATGAACGGGATTTTGCGCACCCATTGCAACTATGTCTCTTGCTAAGTGTCTCGAATAGGCTCGTCCCAGTTGACTCCAGAGCGCCAAATGTCCTGAAATATAATTTTTGCGTGGGCGATGAAGAATACCAGAAGCCCAGGTGGGTCGAAAATTGTCATCAGGGTCTGCAAATGTTCCGTTTTCGGAAAACTAATTTTCGTCGAAAACTAATCGCCGAGATTATTAAAGAGTGAGAATTCGTCCTTAGCTGTTCGCCACCAGAGACCCAGGACCTTTTCGCTGATAGAGTTAAACCCTTCGATAGACCTATCGAACTGCACATCGGAATTCGTATGAGCTGCTAGGACGCGCTTAGAATTACATGACCAGTTGCGCATCTTGAAGCCACCATCGCTGTGAATCCATCGCACCCTCTTAGCCAGCTGAATCATCTCATCTCCGGTCTCTACGCTCTGCAGCCAGTCGTCTATATAAGCTGTCTCATTGACAGCTTCCGGGTGTTCTTGTCTCCATCTATCTGCATACTTGTCTCTAATAAAGTTGGCCAAAGAAGGAGAGCAATATGCACCGAAGGTCATGACACTCATTGCATATACAATGGGATGCTTAGAGCAATCACCCTCATGCCACAAGAACTTCTGCGCCGTCTGATCTTCCTTTCCTTCGAACTAGAACTTGGTAGAACATTTCTCTTATGTCACCAAGTAAGTGTTTAATGCTACTTTGTCGACTTTAGCGGCGGCATCCTCTACGAGCCGCATCTTCTTTCTGCTCCACACAAAATTCCAGTCTCCCACCTTTTCTCCTAAGGAATATACTTGGTTATATTCGTAAAGCTCATTCATTTTCTTTGGATTGAAGAGCGGAATTTTCGGCCACAACCCCCACTGCGTCCATAGAGAACAAGAACTTAAGCATTTCGTCCATTTTCTCTTCCACAGCGCCGGTGCAAATGTGCAGTACTCTTTTCGTTGCTTGATTGTTCGATCAGTTGCGTCCATCTACTGTCCAACCCAATCTACATTTCGTAGCAATTAGCTCATTGCCGGAAGTTTCTCTAGTTTTTAATGGCAGCCCTATCTTAACATTGTCCAAGCCGATGAGAACACGCGCTTGTGCATCTTGATATGGAAGAATTGGCAAATTCCGTAGATGTTTGCTTTGTTGTATCTCTGCGCTATCCAAAGACTGGATCGCTAAATCGAAACTCGAAACAGTACGAACATTTTGCAGATTAAACTTCCGACCTCGTACGTCACGAGATGAAATGGCCAATTAACTATCTTGGATTCTGCTTTCTTTTAACTGATATTCCCAGTCCACTTCAACCACAATTCTTCTGCGGGTCCCTCCAGTCCGAGCTCAGTTGCGATGCTGCTCTCCAGAAGTGTACACGCCGATCCTTCATCAATTAGAGCAAGTGTGTCCATGTATTTCTTTTCCCCATGAAGCCTAACGGGAACGTATCGGAAAACTGCTTTCTTACTATCCACGGTGTGGAATATGACTCAGGAAAACCAAAAAAGGCGAAACGATTGCCCACAGGCCGTTAGTCTGCTAAAAATGAAACCAAGATCGGCGCCAAATATATGAGGCAAAAAAGTGCTAATGATAGAAACTATGTAGATAAAGCAACTCTAACCTATTAATATTTTCGGCCTAACAGTAGCTCTTTTAACGTGATACATTCAAGAGGATGAACGTTCCATGGTACTCTTCTCATCTTTGCTTTCAATACTAAGGGTGGACAAATGATTCGCTACTATCAAAGAAGAGTTTTGAAGGACTCGAATTGGTCTATATTGTTAAGATTGCCGGGAAGAAAAAGTCTGCTATTGAATTTTTTTTTTTAGCACAAGATTCAAGCTTAATTGATGCGATAAATAGTAGCGGTTGCAGTTAAAATTGGATGAAACGAAAAGTCAGAGATATGTATCCAAAACCCTAGGTTACAGTTCTTGCTACTAGGTATTTGGAGCAACTGATAGCAAAACTTCAAAAAGTTAAAGACAGTCGATCTTTTTGGGGAATTGCGAAAACAATCAATGGACAAACTTTTGCAGAAAGAACACAAGTTAAGACATCACTTTTAGCTGAGCATTTTAAGCAGCTACTCACCTCTCCATACAGGAGAAATTAAATCCATTTTGCAGTAACTTACCAGAGAGAGGATACACTGAATAACATAACCCTGTCTCATGAAGTCTGCAAAATCATACAAAGGTGTAAGCTTAATAAGGCTCCAGGGGAGGACCGCATGTCATATGAATTTTTTTAAGAAGAAAAGCTAACTACTGCATACAACTTTATATTCGTTACGGGGGCATTCCCAGCTTCAGGAAAAGTATAATATCCCCCCATTATAAAAAAGGCAATCGCAATGATCCTTCAATCTACAGAGGCATAACGTCTTTGAAGGCTATAATAAAAATCTTCCCCGAAGTCTTGATAGACCGGATGATTGCTTGGATAGAAGGAAATGGACTGCTCAGTGAATTCTAGGTTGGATTCAGATTATCCACTGTGGATAATATTTTAACATTGATCTATCATACATAACATATATTGACAGGGGAAAAAACTGTACACATTCTTTGTAGATTTTAAACCGGCTTTTAACACAATTGGTAGAAACTCGCTTTTTTATAAACTGAGCAATTTAGGTGTGTCTACAATAAGAATAAAACTGCAGTATGAGATGGAAAAAATATCTCAAACTTTTAGATTCAGAGGCAGGTGTGAAACAAGGATGTCTTGTGAGTCCATTACTGTTTTTACTTTTTTTTGGATAATTTGCCTTTCTACCTGACAGGGGGAATTGATTTAGGCGGAAAGAATGACAGAGTTATCTTGCCTGAAGGGCCAATGACGATCAGCAGGCTAAATCAATACTGTACACCCAGAATGACTCGAACTGCAACCAATTTCAGACTACTATAATTTCCAAACCGTTCATGACAGTGAGCTCAAATTTTGACACACGACAGATAATTTTATTATTTATAAGATTTTTAAACGATTTGCGTCTCAGTTGTGTTGAAAAATTTTTAACCGTGATGGAACCGTGATAGTGTGATTGCTTTATATTTGGCTGGAAAACAACAAGTAGCTATCGTTAGAGCGCTCCAGCACCTCAACGTGAATAAATTATTTGTGTCTCGAACCATAGCTCGTTACCGTGATACTGGCAGCGTTGCAAAACGTCATGGAGGTGGTCATAAAAAAACAGCAACATCGGCAGAAATGGTTCGGAAAGTGAAGGCTTGAATTGACCGAAATCCGCGTCGAAGTGGAAGAAAAATGGCTCGTGAGCTCAACATATTGTTGGAACTGATGCAACACATACTGAAAAATGAGCTTGGGCTCAAGCCATTGAAGTTCCAAAAAGCACACGATCTTACACCGCAACAGAAAAAAGTTAGAGTCGAAAGAGCAAAGGAGTTGCTACGCTTGCACGAAAGTGGTGAGTTGCCGAATTTGGTTTTTTCCGATGAGTCGCCATTTGTTATAGAGCAATATGTCAACAAACAAAATGACCGAGTTTACTTGCCAGAGAGATCCTTCGAAAATTTACACCTTCGGACGGCCACCAGAAAGCAGGCAGTATCGATGGTGATGGTTTGGGCCGCCATAACCGCCGATGGTCGTTCTCCGCTCGTATTTTTGGACCGTGGCGTCAAAATTAATGCGATCGTATACCGTGAAACTATCTTAGAGGCAGTATTGAAGCCTTGGGCAGACAATCATTTCGGTCTGAGACCGTGGACATTTTAACAAGACTCTGCACCATCTCACAAAGCGCGCGTGAATTAAGATTGGTTAAAAAACAATGTTCCACACTTCATTTCTTCGACACAATGGATGCAAATCCGTTGGATTTCTCTGTCTGGGGTATTTTGAAGGTGAAGATTGGCACTAAAAAATACCAAAGTTTGGACCACCGCAAACAAGCACTTCGCCGGGAATGGGCCAAAATACCGCAGATCCACTTGCATACAGCGTGCGATGCTTTCTTCGGCCGTCTCAGGACCATTATTCGCGGCAAAGGTGGACATATTGAAAACTACTGACACAATTTGAAAATTGATATATTTTCCAACATTTTTTGCTTTGACACAATAAAATTTATCAAAAAGTAAAAAAATTATAGCATTTTAAAAAGTTACAGTTCGAGTTAGTCACCCTGTAATATGTGAAACTTAGAGGTCTATACAATCAAATCGAAAGTTTTGGTCTTCCGTAATGGGCCTCAAGGGAAGTAAACTAGTCGTGGCTGGGGGAAGATCAGGAAAAGCACAAGTATCTCGGAGTCATTATAACACCGCGATTATCCTTTGAAAAACACTTACAAGGAAAACTAAAAGAGTCAAAGAAGGCAATCAACGGTAGCGGGAAGTATACATTTGGTAAAACAGGTGATGATTTAAGCACAAAATACATATAAAATTTGAGAGGCAGTAGTGAGATCCATTATGTGTTATGTAGCTCAAGCGTGGACATCTACCAGTATGGAGAAGTGGAAAATCTGTTAAGATACTTCATTAAAAAAAAACTTTACGATACACATAAAAACCGTTCCAGTGGCACTGTATAACTACACATATATGTACTCGTACATCCTAAAAATAAAAGCACTTCCAAACCAGTGCCACAACCTCCAATTTTTCAGAGAATTGTCTCGATTATGCATCAAACATGGCATACTGCTAACAGAAGACAACGGTTATTGCTTGGAAGCAACCCTACAGAGTTTTGTGTCAAAAGATGGATATATCTTACCGAGCAGCGCGTAAAGGCAAAGTCCAACAAAGCCTTACAAGAACCTCGTACAGGATGATCTGGGTGAAAAAAAAAAACTATTTTTACTCCATGGATAAAGTCTATTTATTACTAAAGATCAGATAAGAATTCTTGCAGCTAAGCTACAGGCCTCATATGACCAATGGAAATAACGAAGTAGAGTATACTTTGTATAATCTAGGAGCAATTTAAGATGTACCTCACTTTATTGGCATATGTCCAATATTCAAAGCGATAAGACGAGCACAGGAAATAATTCCAATCCTAACCGATCAAAGCTGTAAAATATCGAGGTTGTATACATCATTTATTGTAATTTTGAAACAATTGTTGTTGAACTAACCGCTTATCATAAATATCTTATATACACAATTTAAAATTCTCTCTTGCCCGGCTGACGGCAAAGACCGTGTAGATTTGAAAAAGTTTGTAATTTTCGGCATAACATATTCAGATACCATGGTCATAAACTTCGAAGCGAATGAGAAATAATAAAATTCATTCCTCAATGCCTCAGCCTTTTTCTCCTTTAATTCTACAAGCAAATTCACTGAAGTCGAACAATGGCTCAAGGAAGATGAAATTAGGAAAATAATGCTATGCTTACACTCATAAACTCTTCTTAACCGATCAGATGGCTAAACGCTACCGGCTTTCTATTAATCCAAGGAAGTTTGTGCAAAAGTCATGAAAGACTTATGATTATATAGATCTGCGCGATTGTAAATATCCGGTGTCCTATCATTTGTTGTGTAAATCTTCATCTACATCAGTTTATCACAACACCATTTATATATCGTATTTAGTGGAACCGGATTGGAGTTCTGATTTTTTCTTGTCTTACTGATCTACTACTTGACGAAATTTGGTCATATGAAGCCTGAACTGAGTTTCTTCAAAGTCTAAGACTTCACGGAAAGCATAGAATATACGTCAAGATTCAAAATCAATTAATGACCGCATGGTTGAGAATTGGTCGAAGGCGTCTTGAACGACGCTCTAACTTAATTTAAGACCTTGCTCACTCCTTTAACCGCTTCCGAACTACATAGTAAATTTTAAACAAACCGATATGTCGGATTATGCTCAAAATCCTGGGATCCCAGTCACAATGGAGTCGTGGATAATAAGTTCGCCTATGAACTTGCTAGAAGCGATCAGAGGAGAGTGCGTCCTACTGCAGGGTTTCTATTAACTGCTGCCTACAGGTGTCAACTGCATAGCTTACTAGGTTGCAGACAAATAAAACGATATATCTAAGAAGCCGCCGATATTCTCATTTTCTTGGCAGAATCTTTAGATTGCAGATGGCTAACTAACACCTTACGGTTATGATACTCTCGCTTATTATGTAAACGACTTGCCCCCAACGTGGCGATGAGTTAATGGTACATTCCCTGTTTGTGTTTCTGACATGTACTCGAATTAGGGAAAATGATTCTGCAGCTAACTGCAAACTGCAGTTCAGATGTATTAAGGACAAGGACTACAAATATGAAGAGTGCTCTTTAGGTAAGGATAGGGTAGAGGATAAGAGTAAACTCGTTTGAGTAATATGCAGAAACTTGGGGCATCCGGCTAATTTTAAGGGCTGTCCTAGGTTTCATGCGCTAAAAAAGAAAGTTCATTCCAGAAACCAGTTGCTCGAAGAGCAAAAACGTCTGGTCGGAAGAGCATTTGGACATATGTTACAGCGATTCTTCTGTCATTGCACAGAAAAATCGATCACTAACAGAAACTATTAAATGAACAAGCGGCCCTAATTGACGCTGTCTATTCGACATTGTTTAGCAAGTAGCAAGGAGCGCCAGTATAATGTCTGATACTCATACGCTGTATAAGGTATTTCTAAAGATCTGGATCGAGAGAAGAACCATTTTCTAATCTACTGTTAAGCAAATGCACAGATGCGCTTTTGGTAAGCGAAAGTAAGCTTAACTAGAAGCACGAAATCGGCTACAGTGGTTACAATATAGAAAGTACAGAAAATACAAGCCTCACTAAACACGAGGAGATGGGCTTTTTATCTCATTGCATGAAGGCTTGCACCGTAGAATTATATATAGCGGAGATATCCGTAGGTTCCAGTTGTTGGAAGCTTGGATTGTATGCATTCTGAGTCCGAGATAAGTGTATGCACTTTTGCCTTATTCACCAGAAGCAACTCATTCCATTCAATTTATAACAGAGCTCGAAATACTTTTTTGTTTCCCTCAGCTTCAAACGGTGGAAAATCATTACTTTTCGGCTGCAGACCTTAATACTAACCATGCGGCATGGAGAAATAATCTTTCAAACACTAGGGGCAGTCAGCTGAGCAACTGCTGGTGTCAATATATGATTGAGTACAAACTTGAGTTGTACGCTACGAATATACCGTCTTTTTCGTCAGGCGATTCCTTTCTTTACTTGGCCCTAATAGACACTAGGATGGAATTGATGAACACAGATCGACATAAGCGGAATTGTTTAGGTACGATTGTGACCACTACGTTCGGATCCCGAACGAGCAAGCGAAGCTGCACCAGTATGATCAGCTGCACTAATACGACCATCGTAGAGCACAATGGTCGTGCTTCTCCAGAATTTCAAAACGTCTTTTACGTTTGAGTGATATCGATCCCAGAAATACGAGAGCGAGCAACACTTAACATACTAGAAATGGACAACGTCATGACGACGTCATTAAACCATAAATGGAGGGGACTATTCCCCGGAAAGTAAGCTCAGACGATAATCAGGCTGACAACTACATATAGAACTTCAACAGCAATAGCAATCGTGCACTCTATCCCGAAAAGGGATAAAGACAGATCGTATGGTTAGAAGGGCTCTTCTATAAGTTGACCCCTGATGTACTATATATGATTTACAACATGCTTATGGGAAAGAAGTTGGTTGTCAAATGTGGCAACGTCATTTCGAGCAATTCCTTTGACATTAAAAATTGCTTACAACAATGGGTTGTGATTTCTCCGATACTGTTTAACATTTACACAAGTGATCTAGTAGAGTCCCGCAATCACGCCATAGCGTACGCAGACGTTTTAGATCAGCCCAAAAATCGAATCCATCAATACTCTTCTTCAACGTGATTTCCGATCATATTAAGGCGTATTGCAATCATTGGAAATTGAAAATCAATTTTCAAAAGTCGGAAACATTCTTGTTTAGAACTCCATTAAGATGGGCTTCTAGGGATACCAGATATAACTGGCGAAATTTAACCATCTTTGGACAGTACGGACTGCCATTAGCAGTGAGACGCGTGGTGAAATACTTTGGTATCTGGCTCGATAAATATTTGTATTTTGACAAACATATACCATAGATGCTAGCCCAAAGCCTAAACTGAGAAGCGAGAATTGGACTTTGTAAGGGAGTAGAACGTTCCTGAATTTTTAACGTAAACCACCTGTCATTTAAGACCTTATGTTTACTAGATGCCCATACATCCATAGGGAGCAAGGATACGCCTTAACATCGCTTACCCACATCAATAGTACAATACCAAAGCAGAACCTGTGTTGGAGGCACAAGTTCCGCCCTTGGTATGGGTCGAGGCCGATCTAACACCTACTTATTTGCTACTCTGCAATGGGTTAAACCAAAAGGGAAACCCGTACCCGCGATTTGGGTTTAAACCACAGCCACCATGACGCTCCCACAAGGGGGCCTACCTCTAACTAGTCAGGCCCGGACCGAAATCCGGGGGGCTCCTGACTCCCATGGTACCGTGATTTAAGTCCTGGTATGGACTACCGGTGGTCCAGCCGCCAACAAGACCTATGACCGGCAACTTGTAACTGGTCAAATCGTAGCAACCATTCAGAGGCTGTAATCTGAAGATGTTTACGATAAGACCAGTAATATGCTCTGCCCCCGCTTTTTATTAGACAACGTCATTGATGGGCGAAGCCTTGATAACTGGGCGGGGGCCCTGTAAGGGAATAAAGTCTCAACAGGCCGGTGCGTGAAAGGTTGACTTGTTGAGATCAATGGCGAGCCTATGCTCCACGCCGAACACTCTCGGCCACAGCAGTCACATTCTCGTCGCTACGTACCGTACGACGCACGACAGGGACCGTGAGTGTTGTCCGCAAGCAATCCAGTCTCATAAATTTCTCCACAAACCTGCGTACAGCAGACGCTAAGGGTGCTTCATTTCGGCCAAAAATTTATTTTCAATAAACGCACTGTTTGGGCAACACAGCACTCACTTTCGAAATAAGTTTGCAATATTTTCCAACGTTGCTCAAGCGTGGAGCGATTCATTTCATTCTGTGGAGGTGTGATATTTGCGGACAGTCAGGATTTCGAGCGGGTGTTTTGACCACCTGTCACACAAATTTTTAATTTGTTTATTGCCTCTTTATTTGTATAACATTTCGTCCTTTAATCGATATTCTCTACTCAAAGGTGTACAATTCAATACCTTTCTTTTGCACAGCTTGGTACATTTTTTAGTGACCATTCTGATATGTATAATAGGTTACATTTTGTACAATATTTTGTAAAATATAAACTAATATACAAACTAATTCAATATTAAGCGTCTCCTAGCGATAATAATTGTAGGTTGATAACAGCAAACCTGCCCATCTGCAGCCCTGCAATTTGATTTCATTTAAAGTCCTTAAGTTCCAATTCTCTTTCAATTAAATTTATTTTGCGTTGTCTAGACAGAATAAAATTAAGCGTCTTCTGCCTTGAACTAAGCGACAAATGTTTTTTGCTATTCTATTGTGAAAAGTTGTGTCCCCATTGTATCTAAAGTTAGTTTGGATTACTTTGTTTGGCCTAGAAAATTTGTAACGTAATAGGCATGTGCTTTAATTGTCCAAGCCCGCAGTTTTATTGTTTTCTCTATTTTACATTGAAGGAAAAAGCCCAGTAGATTGTTTTTATTTTGTATCCCTTTGTATTGTTTTCAAGTTTAAATTATCTCAGCCTGTTACACACAGGTTTCTTCTACAATAAATTGGTAGTTTTTTGACTATTGACTAAGAAAAGCTTTTGTTTATGCCAAATTGGCAGCCCAATCTTTTCACACTTAATATAAGACCTAAAGATCACTAAGAACTGTTATTTTAGATTACATCTCATATTGATTCCTAGTACCCTCCAATAGAGTCAATTCTCTAGAAGCGTATGTACGAGGACTATTCCAAAATCAATCTCGAAGTGAAAAATATTTTTTAAAAAAACCAAAAACATTAATTTTTTCCACAAAATAGTTTTATTAACATCTAAATTATTTTTCTACATAGTCTCCGTTTAAATCTATACGTTTTTGGTAGCGTGGGACGAGCTTTTGTATACCCTCCTTAAAAAATTGCACCGCCAGTGCGTTGAGGCATTGATTCACATCGTTCATAAGTTCCTCATTACTTCCAAAATGTTTGGATGCAATGGATGATTCCAATTTTGGGAAAAGGTGATAATCACTTGGTGCCAAATCAGGACTATAGGGAGGGTGATCAAAAATATCCCAATTGAACTCCTCTACTAAAGTTTTTGTGCGTGCAGCAGTGTGTGGTCGTGCGTTGTCATGCAGAAGCACCACACCTTTGGTAAGCATTCCTCGTCTTTTGTTCTGGATTGCTCTTCTTAACTTACGTAGAGTTTCACAGTAAACCGCTGCATTTATTGTATTTCCAGGTTCCATAAATTCGGCCAACAACATGCCTTCACTGTCCCAAAAAACTGTGGCCATCATTTTTCGATAGGAAAAAGTTTGTTTGAATTTTTTTGGCTTGTTTGGGGAATGAGTGTGCATCCACTGATTTGACTGTTCTTTGCTTTCTAAATTTACATACTGAACTCAAGTCTCATCTCCAGTCACAATTTGCTGTAAAAATTCTTCACCTTCCATTTCTAAACGTTCGTGAAATGCTTTTCCTGAATTGACACGTTGGGTCTTGTGGACATCTGTCAGCTGTTTTGGGACCCAAAGGGCACAGAACTTGTGGTAACCCAAGTTTTCAGACACGATTCTGTATAGAGTAGTTCGAGAAATTTGGGAAAATCTTGTCGCAAGATCTGAAATCGTAAAACGCCTGTTTTCTCGAATAAATTGGTCAACTTGGTGAACCACGTCTTGATTTATGATCGATTTGCGACCTTGGCCTCCTTCATTATGCACATCTGTGCGTCCGTTTTTAAATTGTCTACACCAATCACGTACCGAACCATCACTCATCACTGTATTGCCGTAAACAGCACATAACCGACGAAGGATTTGAGCTGCGCCATTTCCTTCGGCTTGCAAAAAACGAATTACACTTCGTACCTTACAGGCGGCGGGAGATAAAATTGTGTTCTCCATGTTAAAACGCAACTATTGGGAAAATACTGAACGAAAACGGTCGAAACTTGGCATGTTATTAGAGAATAATGTACTGGCTGCGACATGCAGAAACACGTTACCGAAGTGCACGTATTTAATGAATTGTAACACATCGGAGGTTGATTTTGGAATAGCCCTCGTACTTTCGAGACCTGACTATTTCTTGCGAATTGTTTTTATCTTGAAAAAAGTTCTGTCAATGTTGATGGTAAAGTCAAAAGTCGAACCAAATCCCTTCTTGCCATCCGAAACAAAAACTAGTTATGTTGTAATAACCATCATATCATTGTTCCGGCTCTAAGCTGAGTGCCTTCCTTGACTTTCGCCGTGCATCGAATCAGAATCAGTCTCTTTGTTTCGAAGCGGACACTCACATTACTACCTCTACTATACTTTGTTTTGTTCAAATCAACGAAATTTGGCTAACTTTCCAATTCTGGTGTTTCTAAAGGGCTCTTTTTATCGTAGCACTGATCTTCAGCGCTTGCGTTAGCTACGATTGAATTCGTTGGCAGATTTTAATACAGACGTTGTCTTGTAAGTGAAGCTTTTCAATCATTTTGCGATATTGGCATCATAAATTGGCTACAATTACGTAGTGGTGCGGTTGAACATTAAAAGTAAAGACAACCTAGTGTATATTGTAATAATCCCGGTGTTGTCAAGTTGGTTGCTGATTGGGAGATCACAACCCCACCTTGTGAATCTTTGGGAAAAGAGGCAGTGCTATGTGTCTCGTACCATGGCAAATAGTCAAATTATATCTCTGGACATCCTGTGCCACAAATTTCGCCGAGTATCCTTTAACAAATTTCAACTTTCTGATTTTGACGAATTGCAAAAGTTATGTCGATGTGATCGTGGAGACATTTTCTCGATGATCGATCATTTCTTCTACTTAGTTACTTAACATTTTTAAGCTTACATTGACGAATTTAGTCCAGATGAGGCAGTTCTTATAAACTTTTGATTCAAACATATCTGAGAGGACTATAAAGTCTGGCTTCAGCTTTCTTTCATTAAAACTGCTAATGAGACGGCTGATTCAAATTACCTGAAAGTTCTTGAGAATTAGCCTAAATGTACGTACTGACATAGTGCCTTGACAGCAATATGGCTGGGTTATTAATTGTGGCTCATTATCCCTTTTCGACTTTGTGAGAGTATTTTGCAGTTACCCTTTCGTTAAACACTGGGTTGCATAATGGCATTTGCGTAGGAGAAGGCTTACCCGATTCCGGCTCTCATTCTGAAAATGAGAACTGCATTGAACTGCAAGCTATACATTGTACATGTCAAAGCTTTGTTGTACGAAAACGAAAATCTATGAATTTCTACTTTAATTCAGAGTAAATTTCGTTGACCCAGGTCTGGTAAAATTCGGATTTAAACATGCCTAACTACTGTTTAAGTTAGTTGGCTAACCAACCACTAACCGCTACATTTGGTCATGTAAGAAATTAGTTTCATGCAAAATGCATTTCTTGTTTATTTGTTTGCCGAATGGTGATGTAAGAGAATGGCACACTAGCTATATGTACATATGTACTGTGGTGAACTCTGTTCACATATGAACACTACTGCCATTCATTTTAACCATCTTCGCAGCTGCACAGTCACAGTGTACTGTAGTATAAGAGCGCGCAAGCACTCGTCACGTTTTCCGACATCATGCCGGAATTTGTCCAAAGTGATAGGCATCACATTGTTTTTCAATTTTGCTTTCCGAAAATCATGTTCCTTGAGTTGTGGCTGACGAAAATCAAATTCAGTAGCGCACTGACATTTTCCATTTTTCCATCCCATCCATGTGCTCACTGAATGCACTTGTGAAAGCAAAAATTCCCTCACAAACTTGGCCCACCCCCGTGGATACTTCTTCCGATTTACTAGGACCGATAGTGGGTTTACTCCTGAAGAGCCCAATACTAACCAATACCGGTCCTCCACCTGTCAACAGTAACAACGAAAAGATTAGGCGCGGCAAGAGCTTAACACATTCGAAAAGATGATTCAAAGGCGCGTAGATACTCCCCCAAGAAATGCAAAAGACTCCACAAGTGCAACCGACCAGCGGCTGCAGCAATGACGGCTCTACTGATGGCACAGGGCTCCTGGATTTTCACATGGGGTCAACATTTTGTCATGCCACATCTCGGTGATGGAAGACGATGATATAAATAACCCGCCACCATTCATGCATCCAAAGTCAGTGAGCGTGGTTGGTGAAACCTTCACGATGAGTACGAGTAGTTAGTGCTGTAGTATTTGTACTTATGTACCTACCAGTCCAGATGCAGTTCCATTCTCTATTCTGGCCATTGCATGATGAGTGGGGTAACAGATGAAATTTTATTGCGCAATGGTCTTAGCTTTGGACGCCAAAGTGGACTCTGAAGTCAACAAACATTGTCAGATACTACAGACAACGTCCGCTGGCGATGGTAGAAAAAAAAAAGAAAACAAAAATGAAAACCAGTGCCCAAGTTGTGTGAACTTCTGGCTGGCTCGCCTAGTGCATTCGGTTTGGTGTTTATTTGCGGTCCCTTTAAGTGAATGACTCTGGGATTGTTCCCATGTGCCCATGGCACAGAGCAGAGCATACGAACACAGTTCGAGCAGTCGTTCTGTTTAGATTGCCCAAATGGTTCCAGCTTCTTTGGTCTTTTTATCAAAAGTCAAAATCTCGGGTGGCTGTGAAACGTGATGCAGTAGGAAATAACGACGACGACGGAGACGGCGACGACAATGACGATGACGACAACGACGACGGCGATGACTGTGACTATGACTATGACGACAACAACGACGAAGATGAGACCTGCTCCAAAGCGCTCTAGGGATGAGTGATATTTAAAAACTAAGCTAGGATCAGTGTCAGCCAAAGAACGACGGCCTAGAGATTATATTCTGCGCTACTACCAAGCCTAAAACGGCAACATCTCAACATCCGTGGAGTGCAGGGTAAATGTCTCTCTGTACTGAAAGGGGGCAGAAAGCAGTAGCCGCATCCGTATCCATAGAAGTTCCCAATTGCTTAGCAATTTTGGAAATAATTGGCGTCACACATTGGGAATTAGAGCGTGGGCCGAAAAGTGAGGATCGCTACGAAATTATTGGCGCATTGTTGTGCATTATGGCTGCCTGACATGTGACGGAATTAGATTTTCATTTTTCGATTTTACCAATTCAATCTGCGGCATGAATCTGAGAACATGACTTCCGCAGTTGTCAAATCAACGATCACTATGGTTGAATTGGTTATACTCCTTTACTGAAAAGACCAGCATCCATAGCATCACGTCTGAAGGAATCACTGCTCTTCGGAGGTATCCGTATCAGTGGGTTTGAGTGAAGAAGCAGAGGTGGCTTCACTTAGTAAGTGGCAGCCTGTTAGGTGAGGATTGATTGCGGGCAAGCGCATATTTATTGGAGTATTAGTCTATTTGTGTGAAGTGATTTCCAGATGCGATTATAAGCTGCAACAACTTAATTGTGGGCACAAATATGCTTAATGGGCACTGGGGCATAGCGATGCCATTATAGTGTAGGCGATGGGCGGGCAAAGGGCAAAAGTTGGATTACGTTCACACAGTTCGACAGAAGAGTAGTAGTTTTTTTTTTTGGAAAAATGAAGAGAGACCGGTCACCATTCCTTCGGTTAGATGGAAAGGCGGACAAAACATATAAAATAGGTATCTGTCTTTTTAATGGAAAGTAAACAAAGAAACCTTGAAAATGGCCAGCGAGTTTAAAATAGAACTACTGCTTAGGTATTGTTAGGACACTGATCATAGGGAAGCAACCTCCAGAAAAGGAATCATTGAAGAACATACAATTTATATTCTAACCCGTAACCAACATCGCGGGGCCTGAAAGAACACCACGTGTCTGACCAATATAAAACTTTATAACGTAGTTAGCTACGGCGAGTCTTATGGAAATGCTAATGACATCATATGCATCCTGGGCCAAGAGATAGATTCTAGAAGGAAGACCCAAGACTGAGAAGACCACCTAACGTTAAGTTGAGAAACAAAAATGTAATTACCCAACATCTAAGTTAGAAAAATTCAGGGCACGGAGCACCCGAGAAGTGGTCTCTCCTCAATTAGAGGATTAACAAACCTGTGTATTTCTCTGGCGTTGGAGAAAATTAACGACATACGCAGAAACGTTAACTTTAGTGACAAGTCCAACATACAATAGTAGAAATCATTTTTATCGGAGAATTTTACCAACACGAACTTGTCTTCTTTGAGGTTCGGTATGGTTCCCATCCCCGAAACATCTAGAAACTCCGTAGAATCCTCCAAAAAATTTAATGACCCATCAGATTCCGTACGACTAAAAGCTTGAATTTCATTGAAATAAGATGAATCAGAAGCCATTCCTTTTTCTGCTGCCGGGCTGCCCCGGGTAGTAGTACTGTGTGAGGGGACCTAGCATAGATTGGGGCTAATCTAGTGCTATAATCGATTCAAAGTCAACAAACTAGCTTCGGACGGATCAATAAGACGACGATCGGAGTTGAAAAGGAAAACGAGAATTGGAATCTCGAACATAAAAACGATTGTAGGAAAGAAGTAGAGCGTGGTGGGGAGACAACATTCAACGACAAGGGCAAGCGGATGGCAGAGTTCTGTATTCATAATCAGCTGCCAATAGGCAACTCTCTTTTCCCACGCAAAATAATACACAAGATTCCATTCCACGCTGAAGGAAGAGAGGCCAGGAGAGTGATTGATTATATCCTATATTCACATAAAATAAGAAGAAGGATAACAGATGTCAAAATAATCACGGACCCGGAATTGGCGACATACCACCGATTTCTAATAGCAGATACCCGACTTGAGGTGATTTCGAATTGAAGCGAATCTGAAATTCCAACACCTTGAACTCTTTCGCTTCTGTTTTGGTAAGTAATGATTGAATGATTGGTTCGATTGTTTTAACCATTCACCTAAAATTGTTTTTAAAGAAAATTACTGAAAATTACTTGTAAGCCATCCTTCGGAACTTAGTTCACCCAAACTGTCAGCACCCATAATAGCTTGAGATACCGTGTGTGAAAAAAGTTTTGTAGCTAGCTCCACCTTTTGACGCTCTGCACCTTTAATATTTAAATTGCTTAGTGATATTTTGTATGCAATACTTACACCAGACTTATCATTCGTTTTTGAAATAAGTTCTTCAACGATTCCGTTGGAAATGATTTGCCCGTCCAAAATTAAACCATCACTGTCGGCAGAGTTGTTCCGGATGAGTTTTATAAGATCAGACACGTCAGAAAATATATGTATACCATCTTGATCCCGGAATAACCACCGTGTGGCGCTCCCATTGCTTCGATTTGAGTTTTTGTTGACATTCCCTCTAGATCTTAGCGTCATAGCTTGACATTTGCAAAAGTTACGTAGCCAAGAGTACATCTATCTATGTGTGTGTAGGCGATTTTTTACAATTTTAGAAATGGATTTAAATTTGCAACAACGAACTTGTACGAGTATTAAATTTTGCGTAAAAAACGAATTTAATGGCGCGCGATCGTTGGAAATGTTGGAAAAGTGTTTCGGCAACGATTCTCTAAAGAAAACGGTGGTTTACCAGTGGCACGAGCGGTTCAAAAGTGGTCGTGAGTCAATCGAAGATGATGAACGCAGTGGCAGCCCATGGACATCGAAAGCCGACAAAAACATTGATGAAGTAAAAGAAATGTTGATCAATAACCGCAAATTAACCATCAGAGAGATAGCGGAGGACTTGAAAATTGCCTATGGATCCTTCCAAGATATCTTAGATAATGATTTGGGTTTCCGTAGTGTAGCAGCAAAGTTGGTGCCAAAAGACCTCAATTTCATGCAAAAAAGAGACCGTGTTGACGTCGCAAAAGAGATAATATGCGAGGCTGAATCCAATCCCACATTCATCAAAAGGATCATTACTGGAGACGAGACGTAGGTTAAAGAGTACGACACGCAATCCAGATATCAGGAAAGTGAATGGCGTTCACCAAATGAGCCGAGACCAAAAAAACCACATCGTTTTCTGTTAAAAATAAGGCAATGCTCACGGTTTTCATGGATTACAACGGTGTAGTGCAGCATGAATTTTTGCCAGAAGGCCAGACAGTAAACAAAGAAAGAGACCAGAACTGTGAGCAAAAAACTCGTAGATTTTGCACCATGATAACGCACCGTCGCACAGTGCCATCATTACTCGTATTCGTAATTTTTTGACGAAAAATGCAACAAATACCATCCAACAGCCACCAAATTCACCTGATTTGGCTCCCAGTGACTTCTTTCTGTTCAATCGAGTTCAAAAACCACTACGGGAAACGCGTTTCAGCAGACGAGAGGAAGTAATGGAAAAATCGCAGGAAGCACTGATGGACATACCGGAAACCGAATATAAAAAATATTTCGAGGACTGGATCAAGCGCTGGCATAAGTGTGTTGCAGTCGATTGGGATTACTCTGAAGCTTACAATATGGATTTAGATGAATAAACTTGTATTTCCAATTTTCTGAATAAATTTTTGAATAAGGTGGTATACTTTCCTCGTATTTCGGAAGAAAGATGTTGTTACAGTGACTTCAAATTCACGCAGCAACCCTTGATTAGTCCCCCCAAGATCACACGATTCAACACACACTTTGAAACCACACGCACTTAATTGCCCGATAATACTAAAAAGTATTTGTTTGGTTGCAGCTATAAGCGTCTCATCTTTGCGTTTGTCGTACCCTATTTTCCCTTTGACTTTCATTTCGTCAAATAAAAGTACACAGATTCTATCCATTTCTTCCATATTCACGTTTTTCATTATATCCAACACGGGTTACATTATTCCAGGATACACATCTAGCTTTGAGCACCACTTTTTCAAAGAAATTACATCTGGAAGAGGATACTGCTTTTTCAACAGCAATCAGTTGGCTCGGGGGCCAGCTGCATGTCAATATCTTCAGATGACCATTTTATCCGCTTGTGAGGGCATTTCAATTTATTTATTTGCCCCTTGGCAAAAATATGGCCAACGGAGTCAATGACTTTTTGTTGTTTCCAGATCTTAGCTTTCAGCTCTGCTATTTGTTCCAGTAAACTGCAAAATACAAACATATGAGTTGAACTTCTTTTTTAGCTCGTTCCACTTATTTAATTTGTGATTTACTTACTGGGAATATGTCAGGGTGAGCTCCTCAGTTTGTGTACTACAATTGATCACTGTATGTAAATTTAATTTGTTGTGTGCCGACAATTTGCCATACGTACGAAGGTCAGTAGGTGAAAGGTTCAAGGACGAGTGCATAGTCGAAACAGTGAAGTTTCCTCAAAGCCAGATGGTTTGGGGATGTTTTTCTTTTTACGTTTTGGGCCCTTTGCACATTGTTAATAGAACTATGAACGCTCAAAGTATGGAGAAGTAGTAAGGGAGTTTTTGGTACCAGCAATTGAACAGCATCATTCGTATACTGACAAGTGCATTTTTCAAGATGATTCTACGCATTGCCACCGCGCCAAATCCGTAAGTAAAGTGTTAAAAATGAGCTCCTAGATGTCTACTTTATAAATAATAAACAAACAAGTAACTAGAGTCTTTCAATAATTTTCAGCTCAAGACAACGTTTGATGACCTCGGAATTACCAGACTAGACTGGCCAGCTAATTCGCCCGATTTAAACCCAATCGAACACTTATGGCATGTAATGAAACGTAAGGTGGCTGAATATAAGCCAGAGAGTAAAAAAAAGCTAAATGAAGTTCTGGAACATGTATGGAATACTGAAATTTCAAGGGATATTACTGAACTTCTAGTAAACTCGATGCCTTCTAGAATAAAAGCGGTTATAACCGCCAAAGGAGGAGCAACTTGGTATTGATAATTTTTTGGTAGAAGTGGCATATCTAAACATCTTATATACACATACATAAAAAATGTATCGTTTGATTTTGTTAACCAATGACTGTATTAAAATATTTTAAAAAAATAAGAAAATTAACTGGTTCTTCTTTCTTTGTTAATATCTTTTTTCAAACATTCAATAAACAGATAGAAAAAAGATATAAATACTTATAAACTACTGCGGAGCACTCAACAAAAACTTCATTTCATTATAAAAATTATTATCGTAGTTATTAACAATTTTTCAATCATATTGATATGGTGCGGTTTTTATGACCGCAAGTGTAAGTAATGGAAATCAGAATCTCTTCATGGGCCAGGAGCCAGAATGTATTATTAGTAAAGAGTAAAGCAATTATTAAACAAGTTGAAAAGAGTACAACTGGGAGATACCGTGGTGAATATCAGGCTGATAACCTTTTGAAAGAAACCTCTCAACTAATGAATATTATTGTAATAAGAAGATATATTAATACCAAATGAATGTCAGTTCGACAAACAGGCCTTATATGAGATCCTGTCACATGCTTTCGAAATATGTATGTACCAAGGGCATCCTGATTTAGTTAAATTTTGGATATTCAAATCGAGCGAAATTAAGAACCTTGACAAACGTACATAAATTAGTGCGTACATATGTGCATACTCATAAATATAAAAGATAAAACTGCAAGGTGTCAAACTAATTTTGGCATATCTACCACCAATTAATTGGTATTACTTTCTGATTGGATCGATAGCCTGCGGCAATTTGTTCTTTCTAAATTCCTTTGAACCTGAACAGATGTACAACAGCACACATAACAGGATGTGTTAAATGCGAGAAAAAAATCAGTTATTCAACACGAATGTTAGGTCCTAGAAGTTCAAGTAGACATATCCACAAACTACTGTAGTAAGAGCCTGCGGTCTGACGGGTGTCCTGTTTTTCTTCTACGTCCATAGCGCAATACGTGAAAATCCTCATTTTCCGTTGGTTACCTGTTACCTAACAACATACATATGTACTTATAAAAGTAACGCACTGATATCCCTTATTTTTTTTTTCATAAAATCTCCGTTGCGTACAACTTTCCCAGGAGTGTGTTTTTTTACAAACCCAACCGAGACAATAGAAAAAAATAAGGTCCATTATAAGAAACCGCTAGGCTGCCCTCTTTATTCGGCCACTATTCCGTATGAGTGGATGAGGAGGATGTTGATACCGCTATGAGGATCTTCTCATATATCAAACTACCACGGGCATTTTGCGCTTCTGATTGAAAGGAGCTCTGATTTTTTTTTCAAACACAATAGACCGGCGTTTATTTCTTGCTTTTGCCTTTTTTTATTATTTTTTTGGTATTTTTGATGAAGTCCTTCTAATTACGCTCCCACTAGGGCATTCATCAAAATTTCTATATAACGCATCTTTGGTTACGCATAACGGGACTTGTATTTAAAAAAAAAACAAAAAAAAACAAAAAACAAAGATCTATCATGTTTAGTATGAAATATAAGTGGCATTCGAGAAGGACGCTCTGGGAAAAAATACCGCTTCACTTGTCCTGATCGAGAGTTTTGTTGGTCGGTGGAGATGAAATATTCTTGGTGGGATATCGAATACTTAAAGGGAGCCGATCTGATTAGATACGACAAAGAACAGATGAATATGTATGCATCAAATTTTTTTTATTGATTTTTCGTATTCTCAGCTGGAAATTTTAGGACACCACAAACACAAGCACACTCTGATCTGTCCATACAGGTGTCAGCGTTCTAAAACTAAATAAATGAAAAATGCGCGCCTAAACTATTACTAATTAATCAAAAATGGCCGAACTGCAGACCATTAAAAATCGGATAGATACGTAATCTCCGTGATAAATCTGACTCACTCAACTGACTTCGACCTCAGATTTCACATCACGGACTTCCTTCGACGTTTCCACTTCGTAGATCCTTTCATGCTAACATGTGTGTTACAAATTCCCCGTTCGTTTCAAATTAGAAACACATGTCCCTCACCGGAAGCGTGGTGGTCAGAAAATAATCACAAATGACCTCAACCAGGATGAATGAGAGAGGAACATAAATTTATAAATACCGTCGAGATAGACAAGTGTTCGGTCGGTTGCAACAAGTTACGCCTGTGATCCTATGATTTGGAAGATGATTGAGGAAATTGTTTACAAAACATATCCCTTCAAAACATGTCCTTTATATGTGTACATTTGTCAAAATGTAGGTAGCGTTTCCTACCTGCAAAAAAGAATGGCATCGGAGAGATAATACAAAACCAATTAGCAGTGATTTCACGCATTGCAAGAATTGGTTCTTGTGGTCAGGGTGCATCCTTTGGCGCGATTATGTGGTTTTGTCTTTTTTTTCTTTTAAACACAACGAATGTATACATATGTGCGTGAATGCAATTCGTTACTTTGTGCATGTTAGGATTTATCCGAAAAAGGCAAACGAAAGGGGCAACCGGTCAAAATTTCTGCAAAAACGTGTTAGTAATGTTCCCGTCAAAGTATCCGAAAAAAGTAAGGCTCTCCTGATTGCTCTATGTCATACAGATATGTATGCGCCAGGGGAAAAGCCTTTTCCTGATTTACATATTTTGCAGATATAGAAATTTTCAGTTTTCATGTTTAGTGATTTGATACGGATATATTCGTTGCAAAAACTCTATACTTCTGGATTGCATAATAATTTGAACTTTGCTTCGACTCCAGAATAGATGGTGTCGCATTTAAGCAGCACCGTATGGGTGAGCCTAATTCAATCTGATATGAAGAAAAGCAGTTTGGGTGCTGGGATGATTGGGCGCCTAATCTCATCGGAAATAGCCAGAGACAACAGAGAGCATTTAAGCGAAAAACTTTTCAATAACCCGTTACCAATCGCAGATACGAACAGCATCCAATCTCAATGCCGTTTGGTAATCAGTATCAGCGCCCTGAGCTATCGACGACCATTATTTAGAATCCAGATGACGAGTGCGCATCAAGGTACATATAATAAGGTAAAAGTTTCCGACCGCAAAGTTAAGATAGCGGCACTCGTCAATAAAGGCTAGTGAATGCTAGTTGTGCATCTTTTGACAGTTACGTATCGAAGTTTCAGTCATTTTGGACCCTCGGTTTTTAGTTGACAGTCGTTTGAGTGAATCGATGTGAGTGTTTTTTTGTGAAAATGGGAAAAATTGAGCACCGAGCTGTTATTAAATTCTTATTTTTGAAAGGCAATACGCCTACGCACATCAAAAATGAGTTGGACTCTGTGTCTGGGGACTCTGCAAAAACAAAACAAAAATTCAATCAAAATAGTCGACTGCAAAGGGCGAGCCGGCTACAAAAAAAGCAAAAACTGTTTTTTCGGCTGGGAAAGTGATGGCGACTGTTTTTTGGGATAGTAAATTAGTTATATTAATCGATTTTCTTCAAAAAGGAAAAACCATAACAGGAGCATACTACGCATCATTAGTTGCCAAGCTGAAGGCAGA
The DNA here is from genome assembly GCA_963966105.1 of Volucella zonaria. NCBI lineage: Eukaryota > Metazoa > Arthropoda > Insecta > Diptera > Syrphidae > Volucella > Volucella zonaria. Next base: position 49,560,102 of record OZ014532.1, on the reverse strand, counting down.
AATTGCGGAAAAACGGCCACATTTGCAGAAAAAGAAAATCCTGTTTCACTAAGACATCGCGGCGCGCCGTCTCACACGTCAGCGGTTGCCATGGCGAAAATCCATGAATTACGGTTTGAACTGCTTGACCATCCGCCTTATTCACCAGATCTATCCCCAAGCGACTTCTTTTTGTTCCCTCATCTAAAAACAGCGCTCGTCAAATGAGGAGGCAATCACCTTCGTGAACAATTATTTTGCAGAGAAAAACGCCAAGTGCTATTTGGACGGGTTAGAGAGATGAAAATGAAGAAAAATAAAAAAAAAATTTGAGAAAAAATGTCTTGTATCATTGTTAGGTCGGAAACTTTTCAGCCAACCCTCGTATATGATACTTGGCGAAATTATTTTGGTCTCGTTCCGTGCATCTATCAAATTCTGGCAATATGGCAAACTACAGTGACGACAAAGGCGGTTGGTTGCGATAGATTTTTAACTTAAAATTGATTAAACAAAGTTTTAAGGTGTTAAAATGCGTTGTGATGTATACAAGTGTTGTTTTAACTGGAAATGAGGAGATATCGTACCACTCGCTTCCAAAACAAAGTAGAATGTTCAAGTAGTGGGTTTTTTGTGCCGCCTAAAAGAAACATTTAAAAAAAGTGATTTTGTCATTAATCCATTGTACGAGCAATATGGAATAGTTCTGAAAACAACTACAATTGAAGAAGATGCTGTTCCTTCACTTTTGTTACCATTGCAAAAGGATGAAAAAGTGACGAGCCCACGGCATCTACGGAGTCGAAATAGACTTTTGATCCCAAGGTATGTAAAGAACAATTATTATAACCGTTATTTACACTTATAACACTCGTTTTTTTTTTTATTTCAGTGATGCACTAATTGTGCATGACAAGGAGAACATAGATCTGAAAGTCCCCACGGAGAATTTATTTCTATCAAACAAGTGTGATTGCTCTACCATTAATGGTGGACTGTAGTACACAAACTGATGAAATCATTCCTCCATGTTCTCAGTAAGTAGATGACATATTAAATTTGTGTAATGCGAATTAAGTTTAATTCGAATTTCAACCATTGTTTGCATTTTGCAGATTATTGGAGCAAATTGCAAAATTGAAAGCAGAAAACTGGAAGCAGCAACAAACTATTGACTCCGTTGGTCATATTTTTGAAAAGGGCCAATTAAGAAAATTAGAATGTCCTCAAAAATGTGTAAAATAGTCATCAGACGATGTTGCTAATGCGATCGCAATACATGCAGCTGGCCCCCGAGCCTACCGATTACCCTCCTCCAGCTTTGATAACACTGAAAAAGTGGTGCTCAAAATTAGAGGTATTAATCCAATTCGTATTGAATATTATTGAAAACATCAATATGGAAGAAGACGACAAAATTCCATTTGACGAAATGAAAGTCAAAGAGAACACTGTCTATGACAAACGGAAGCATGAAACTCTGAAAGCTGCGAAATACGTTCAAATGACAATGATAAAGGGACTGATTGGCAATTGGAAACAACCAATTTTCTACGATTTTGACCAAAGGATAACCAAACAAATACTGTTTAGTATTATTCACCAATTAAGTGAATGTGGTTTTAAAGTGTGAGCAATCGCTTGTGATCTCGGGGGAACAAATCAAGATTTGCTGCATGAACTTGAAATCACGGGTACAAAATCCTTTTTTCAAAACCCAACCGATGAATCAAGGACTGTGTATGTGTTCGCTGATCTGCATCATCTTATAAAACTCATCCGGAACAACTTTGTCGATAGTGATGGTTTCATTTTCATTATGCGGGCTGGTAGTTTAGGAGAACTAAATTCGGAAGGCTGGCTTAAGTGTTCTCTGGTTTTTAAACAGGTAATAATTCAAATTTCCTTAAAAATCATGTGTTACCTACATCTTTACAATTTCAGATGAATGATTGGTTCGACTGTCTCAACGTAATGATTCCTTACCAGGATATTCGTGAACGAGTTCAAGGCGTTGGACTTTCAGAATCATTCCAATTTGGAATTGTCGATGAGATGACTTCCGTAATGTTTAATATGAGGGTTAAAGGAAAACGTACCATGATGCCCGACCAGAAAGGTAATGTTGAATTAAATGAATTTTTGTTTTTTACAATTTTACAATACTTTTAGACATTATCATGACGAATAATTCTCTTAAACTTCTGTACAACGACTTAAAAACTGAATACAGTGTTGCGTATTTACTGACATACAGACTGAATCAAGATGTTTTAGAGAATTTTTTAGGATTCAAAGTTGGCCTATATGATCATCCAAACCATTTGGAATTCATGTATCGCCTTCGTTCATACATATTTGGACGAAATGAAGCAAGTTTATCTATGAATGGTATGTTTTATTCCTTTTGTAATACAACACGTTCGTATTTAGATCTTTGACAGGCAATACTTTAGTAGCTAATGCACCCGATTTAGAAGGTACGGACTATTTAAGTAGCGCTCTACTGAAGACACTTAATCTCGACTTCAGAGCAACTGAAGAGCCGGTAGATGAATTGGAATCTCTACAGTACGATGGATTGGAGCACTGGAGTATATTTGCCACAGGATCAAAGATCCAGATTTAGCTGTTCAAAATACCCAGCAAGAGACATCGTTCACGTGGACTAATCAGCTGACGGAGGGATATCTTCAAAAACCTAAAGACGAAATGATGGTAAATATGGAGAAGATGGAGACAATTTTTAGAATGTTTAATAAAGATGATATAGTTTATTGTCGTAACTTTTTAAAACAGTTACTTAATCTCTCAAAATACATACCGTCGGAAAGAAAAGTGAAAGAAATTTGATAAAAACAATATTTTAAAATAGTAGAGTTAATCTAGTCTATTTTGAATTTATGATATTTTTTTTGTAAACATAGAATCTTTTTTATATTAACTTATGTTGTAATAAATTACATACTTATGTGTTCAAAAAACGGAATTCGTCCTTTTGTGTTTTATTTTCTCATATACACACATATCAAATTTGTTTTCAGATACCCCGACACCAAGTCGCAGATGATTGTTGTTTTAGAAACGCTATAAATCAATATTTATCATTAAAAAAAAAAATAAAAGTCTCCATAAAGAATTCGAACTCAAGCTATTATTAACGTACAGCATATGTAAACAAAAATTGATCACTCTCGGCAGCCATCTTGAATTTTTCGGTAATTTTTTTTCACATATGTGCAATATATTACCTTACCGTGTACCGTGAGTGTTCATATCTTTCTTCTCTGCAACCAAAACTAAGGATAAAAGACGCTTCATAGTCTCCCAGCTGAAAGATATTAGCTTAAGAAACCTAGCCTCTTCGCAATTGTGAGATAATTTCATCAATAATCAGTATATTGTAGAATTCTAGAAGTATTCCAGCAGTATTTGCAATAATTGCTCACTGACATTACCAAAAGAAGGTGATGAGCTATGTCGTATCCTGCATAAAGAACTCAAAAATTAGCTGAGGAACAAAAAATTCGGCTAAATATTCGAACTTTTTGAGGTTGGAGGCATACATTGGGAGGAAGTATACCTACATGAGTACTATACACAAAAGGTGAAGCCTTGCAGATTTGTTCAATGTATTCTCAAAAACGATGACCCTATTTTTCGTAACAACTGCAGTCGAAATTAACCAAAAACAATGTTCCAAATACAGGATAAAATCGGTAAATATCAGGTCGATACCCACAAACTCTTTATAGTCTTCAATACCATATACTCGTAAAACAGCATACGTCGCAAAAGGCCGATTACCGGCTTTAAGATCACGAAACAAGTGATCTTGTTATGTCACACAGCACTGGAAGACGTGAGATGCACCGTGTAATTTGTAAGTAAGATTTTGGAATTCCTTCAGATGATCCATCCAAGTATTAGCCATTACCAAATTTTAGTGCTTAAAGGCCTTCTACAGAGTGTTGAAGTACAATCGGGTAGGTGGAGACTTTTGATGTCCCGGGGCACAAAAAATTGAACAAGTTATAAGTTTCGAGCTGTAGCTACCCAGAATATTGTAGCTTCTTAACTATTGCAGTTAAAAAAAGTTAAGTTATACTGGAGGTATATGGTTTAAAGCGTATCGCAAGCAAATTTCAGATTGCCCATTATGACCAGCCAATAGTGTCGTAATCGAGAAAACATTGGGACCAGTTAAAAATTATAAATGAGTTCCTAAGTCCGCTCAGTGGATTCAGATAAAAGAGAGAAATTCCAGTTCGAATCTTGTTCGTGATATTAAAATTCTATTCTAGGACCATTTATCCCAGTAAAGACTGCCAATAAACCATTAAAATAATCACCGTACAATACGTACAAAACGTCAAAACTAAAGGGATTATTTCGAATATTAATCCACAAAATCGTAGAAGAAGAAAAAAGAAAAAAAAAAAAACAACCATCACTGCTTTTGTTTGTGCCCAATGTGAGGTGTTCCGACTTATTTTCGAAGTGCTAAGACATGTTTTAATTTACACATGAGCCTCCTCCGCCTAATCTAATTCAAATTGTTAAAATGACTAGTGCACACTTAACAGCACTCACAGGCGAAGATCTTAAGGAATGGTTAAATGAATGCTCTGTAATCAGTAGCTTTTCGCGACAAAGGCGGAACGCTTAACTTAAATTCTGTCATAGAAGAAGATAATGATCTTTATTGTGGCTCCTGCGGAATTGGTTTCTTCATAGTGAGGCTTATACCGACCGACGCAACAATTCGGTGCAATTTAGAACCAAAATCAAGTATGTTACATTTAACTGCTACGGAACTGCAACTAAAATCTGCAGAAGACTTTAGTTACATTATAGTCAAATGGTCATACCGTTTTGTTCGAAAATACGGCTACCGTGATGGTAAATTTACTTTAGCAGCCAGCCGAAACTATAGCACCTGAGATGTAGTTTTTACTTTGGATCATACAAGTCCAAAAGAAGTTCTTCGATGCATGTCATTAAAGATGAAATCTATGAGAAACTTATTAGCGGCGAATGCCTTAATAGCATCGATTGTGGAGATAATCAGTTAGGTGGTGCATTATCAATGGAACCCGGTTCGGGAAGTCCACTGCCACCATCACCACAGACCCCAAACGGTAGGGAGTTTGAGTTCAATTCCGCACACAGTGTAATGGTGATACGTAGTTTCCTTCCATCTTCCGATTCACAGATTAATATTTTCTTCAACTCCAGCAATTCCTGTACACAAGCAGCAATTTCTCCACCAGCCATCAAAAGCATTTCAAATAAACCGCCAAGCCAACATCTTACTTTAAACATGGCCACACCGCTGTGCTATCAAATGAACTGAAGCTAATTACTGGCAACATCGCTCAGGAACAGCAAAATTGTGATAGATACAAAATATTTCAAAACTATAACAACCTCAGTTGGTCCGAATAAAGCTTGTGGTTTGATTGTGAGTCTTAAATCACCATCTTCAGATTTAGTTAAGGGCATTGTAAATTTAGCACCAGATCTACCTGTTCGTAATGAAAGCGCTCAAATTGTCAATTTAGCTGAAAGCGATTATGAGATTATCGAAACAATATCTAACTGATGCCTGGAAAACAGTTAGCATCAGTGAGGTTAAATATACCGAACGAAACCACACCCCAGAAGACGATCTTATCGACTTCAGATGGCGAAGAACTTAATCCCAGCGCCATACCAACAGAACCAAAGACACCTGGACAAAAAACAGACACCACATATGATTATTTGGACTTTTCGTCACCGAACAACAACACGAAAAGTGGTTACAAGACTATTGTGACGGTTTCCTCAACATCGAGTCTACGAAAATAATTAAACATTCCAGGGCCTAACAAATACGAACTAATCGCTAGTTCAGATATGCATCAATGCCGAGTAGCCAACAATGGTTAGCAGGGCTATGAAGTGCTACAAAACCCAAGCACACCAGGATCTCAGGTTGCCGCCAATACGCCACAAACGTCAGAAACAGTCAATATCTCAACGACCATGATCAAGGACAGATGACCTTAGACCATAGAAACTATCATAAAACGGACAAACCTAAAGGCGTCTAGCCCAGCATTTCGTTAACCTATTGTGAATCCGCGTTCTAGGCCTGTTTGTTCTTACTTTTGTTTGCTTATTTTGAAAGCTTAGACCAATGACCTTTTAAGTTGAATTTCCCGACGCTTGCCGACCTGGAAAACAACGACGGCGTAGATCTTTTTAACGACTTTTGGTTTAAAATTGAGTCTTTGTTAGCCCTTGTTAACAATACTTATATTTGTTGTACTCAATCCTTAATCGCCGAAGTTTTTATCTTACTCGTAGTTTCGAAAATATGTACGTTTTTTTTTGTGAAAAGAAGAAAGTTGATATACTCATATACTCAGTTATATGGTTGATTTGGGAATTTTTTTTCTTTAGCTGTATGATCGGAATATTCATATCATTGGTCGCACCCAGAGTAAGGCTTTTCCACCGGTTGAAGAATGTTCCTGACAAGATCATAAAGTGAATGAAGATAAAACAAAAGACTTGATGTAGAACACAAATAAATCCGTCGCGCACTAACCGAGACAAAATCGATGGCCGATACCAAAAGTCTTATTGCGCTGGACACTCAACAAATCGCATCAAGACAATTAATCTGAAAAGCGTTACCAATGTTTAGTTGAAATCCGGAAATCCGGCCTCTTTTTAACAGTTGCTTCGAAAGGAGCACGAGGATATTTTGCTTTACCGACGACGAGAGCTTACTATGATTGCAACGTAGCCTTAAGGAAAGGAAGAACACTGGAGCTCGCAAGAAACAAATTACTATTACCATCAAATGTCACAAGTAGCATAAACACTCTACAAATAGTTTACGGCCAGCCAGAAATAATAATAAATTCCTTAGTATCGAAGCTGCGTAGCGAAGCCAACAATGGAAAAGTTGATTCTATTGTCTCATTTACACTAGCTGTGCAGAACGCAAGCGCTACGATGAAGATATCGCATCTTAAAGGACATCTTGCCAACCCGATGCTACTGCAGGAAATACTCGTAGTTGACAAAATGCCGCCATAAATAAAAATCGACTGGGGCAATCTACTATCTTGTAATTCCTGCGGCAACTCTTGTCAGACTAGAGGACCACCCACCAGAGTCGTTCATACACCTCAGTGCAGTTTTGACGTGTTCGGCTTTCGAGTGAGAAACAAACCAATGAGAAGCACATTTGAAGAATTTTTATTAGACTCCAATTGGCGCAGTGGCAGTGTGTTCGGTTGATAAACAACAGATCGTGGGTTCGAGTCCACTCCAAGTGAAACTTAAGTGAAAATAATAAAAAGTGAGCAAACAACATCACGCGATGCATTCCGGAGAGCGGTCCGCTAAGCTTATAGCGGGACCAGCTGAAAAATCAGGCGATGCTTCAAGTGCTTCAAGCCAACCGGAGCCAAAAAAGGAGGAGGAAGCTGAAGACTACTCCGGACCTAATGAAGCGCCCTGCCCTGTGAGCATCCACAGAGAAGCTGCCTGGTGGAGTGAGGGAAGGAGCGCCAACAATAGTAACAAGGGCAGCAGCACAGCAGCAAACGATGCAAAAGACACTCAAAGGTCTTTTCCTATATGTGTCCGATGATGGAGAAGGCCAATGTATGGAAGATGATAATATGTTTGCATCTCTGGCGGTCTCTGAGTCAGATGACGAAGAGGAGGAGGTAGAGGAACTAAAAAATAATATAAAGCTTCTCCAGCAAAAAGTGTTAGCTATTAAAGCTAAACAAATAGCAAGGAGGGAAAAGGAGCAGCTAGAAGAACTTCTCAATTCTCAACAGCCACGACAACTAGCAGTAAAAGAAACCCAACAACAACAACACAAACCAAAACAGCAGCCTAAACATACACAGACTCGAAAAACAAATCAGCTGACAAAAACAGCAACCACAACAACAACAACAACAAAATACATCTAAAACTAGGGTTCCACCTATAAATACTTATAAAATGGAACTCAAAGAGACAATTGAACTGTGTAAGTCGGCCATAGGCAACAACTTTTTTATAAAAAGATTATCATTAGATAGGCATGCGATCCACTGTAACACAGAGGAGCGCTATCATAAAATAAAAAATTTACTGAAGGATTCGACGACGGAGTTCTTCTCCTACACCCCGAAGGGGGAGAAGCTGCAAGCAATGCTGCTGAGGGGGTTAGAACCGTCTAAGGATCCGGAGCAGCTCCTTGCACTGCTGAAAGAGAAGGAGTGCGGAGGGCTCAAATTCGTGGGGGTCAAGCCATTTGTCACGGCTAGAGCCAAAAGGGAGAATCGGAAATTACCGTTTTTCCTGGTCCAGCTAAGTCCCGACAGCAAACTGGATGGTCTAAGGAGCATACAAGTCTTGGACTACCAGGTTGTACACTGGGAAAAATTAAAGAGAAGCGAAAACATTTTACAATATGTTCGCTGCCAAAGGTTCGGGCACGCCGCGTCGAACTGCGAAATACAGTCTCGATGCGTGAAGTGTGAAAAGAATCACAAGTCAGAGGAATGCGCTCTAGGGAAGGACGGAGCGTCTGAAAAAAGCCAACTTTTTTGTGCGTTATGTAGGAACACAGGACACACCGCAAATTATCGGGGTTGTCCCAAATTCTAATACATCAAAAGAGTAAATCTGGCTCGGCAGCAGAAAGTGGAAGTAAAACCACTCGTGCAGGCACAAACACCAGCCGTTACTCCCCAAGTTACCTATGCCCAAATGGCAGCAGGTAGGGGAACTACGGTACAACAAGCAAAGGTAGTTTCTCAGGCCCCAGCGCCTAGAGCACCGGAACCTGTACCTGACATGATGGCTATCTTGCTCTCTATCCAGCGGCAGATGACTCAGCTTCAACGTTAAATACAGGAACAGGCTACGCGGGTAGATCAAATATACGCGCTGCTGTCGGGCCTAACACACCTCCAGTCGTAATGGGTACGTAAATGACGGAGCAAACCCTGAAGGCCCGTGCTGTGAATGTTAATTCACTGATTAGGTTCGAACGAAGAGCCACACTGTTTAAGTTGCTTAAAGACCAAGACCCTGATGTGCTTTTGGTTAGCGAAACTAAGCTTACCAAAAGACACAAAATGAGGCACAGAAGATATGAAATATTACGAAGAAACCGACCCAATTCCATGCGATCTTTGTGAGAAAAGGACTGCGTTTCAAAAGAATAAATAGTCGAGTGGTACGTAGGTTTCGAGTGCTGGAAGCATGCGTCATGTACATCCCTCTCCGTAGTGGAAAGCGGTTGTACATGGTGTCTGTCTATGCACCTAAGGCTACTCAATCCACCTTATTCATCTCAGAGCTCGAGACACTTTTTCGATTCCTGAGGCTAGAGGAAACGTACTATTCAACTGGTGGGGTCAGTACAGTGTGATGTATCGACTCGGCCTCAAACCGACGGATAGTCCGTCGTTTCCCAGACACGGGTCCTATTTGGATCTCCTGCTGTTCGACTCACGAATACAACTGACGTGCACTAACCAACAAACTACAAACTGTCTACGAACTTTCGTGTATGACAGTGACCATTGCGGTCTCAGCACCGAAATAACTGTTCCCAACGAAACTGCGGAATTGGATGAACTTGTTTAAAGGAATTCCTACAACTATAGTAGGGCGTTTTGGACGCACTTCTCCAGAACGCTGACGAGGAGATTGATTGGTATCTAAAACTAATGGACGAGACAATTAAACGAACTATGAACAAAACGATACCTCGGTATCAACACACTGACAGTGGGTGGCCGTGGCTCAAGTGGTAGTGTGTTGGCTTTCCAATCAGACGGTTAGGGGGTTCAATACCAGCCGTGACCGAAAGACTTTTTTTCAGACAACTAAAATCTTGTGAGATGAATGGTTGCCTAAATATAACATCAAGTCCAATTCACACTAGTAATTTAGTCTCCCCATTAAATGTTGGATGCCACCCATGGAGCGAAATAACCACTGAGCCCAAAAATCTTTCTCTCTCTCTCTATCCAATTTTCCGAAAAACTTAACACGTGCTCCGGCATTTTAAGAGTAGTAATACCCTCTTGAGTGTTAAGTTGTTTAAAAAAAAAACAAAAAAAAACAAAAAAAAAAAAAAAAACAACGAAGACTTACTCAAGACTAAAAACCTTGTACAGACAGTTTACTGACAGACATAACCCGAAGATCATGACATTGAAGTCGTCGATTAAAAACCTCCAAACATTAATAAAGGAAAATTACAGAAATTCTGTAAGTTTGTATTGGAACAATAAAATTCGGGCTGTAAACACCAGCAACCCGAGTATGTTCCCGCAAATAAATAAAATATTTCGGAGAAATAATCAAAACGACCTTCCATGTCTCGAAATCGCCCGAACGACGAACAACGAACAAATACTTGTAGCAGCAGGTACAGATCCAAATGAGTCAGTTGATGATGACAACTTCTTTGTGATCGAAGATCCGCAAGAGAAGGTAGAGGCTATAGGAGCGACTTTCCAGGAAGTGTGCAAGGCGAATGATACATTGGCCCGAACCAAGACCAGGAAAGTCGAGTCCTTGTTCACAATTTCTGCCTTCGAAATGAAATTGGGAATTGGCGATTCGAGAGATCGGGTTTCACCCAATTCAGTGCCGAGAATATGGCAAATAATGTCATCAACAACGAAAGAGCTGCAAACGATCTTCGAATCGCTTAGAAGTAAGAAATCAGTGGGAACCGATAAAATACCGAATATTGTGCTTCGATATCTCCCACTAGAAGCGGTGGACATTTATACCACCCTGTTTAATAATGCAATGAATAATGCACATTATCCAGCGCATTGGAAGACTGCGGTGGTACATCCCATTCCCAAAAGGAATAAAGATACTTCCAAACATCAGTAAGGTTTTCCAGAAGGTGATCAATAGAGTCCTGACTAAGTGGGTTGAGGACAAACATATAGTTCCGGATAATCAATTCGGTTTCAAGGCGGGGCATGATATTATCCATGCTGCTTCTAAACTGGTTTCTGATATCCAATGGAACAAAGGCAAGAAACAGTGCACTGGTGCCTGCCTGATTGACTTGGAAAATTCCTTCTTCAAGCTGAACGGGTTGAGCATTAGTAAACCACTGCTGTATATTGTTTTTGAGATGCTCTCCAGTAGACAGTTCATCGTGAAGAATGGCGATGTGATTTCCGTTGGAACATTCAACATTAAAAACGGACTGCAACAGGGTGCGGTAAATTCGCCGATCCTATTCAACATTTACACAATCTGATAGATTCACTTCACCATGCCATAGCGTACGCAGACGACTTAATCGCGTACAGATCAGGGTCAAAGGTTGAGATCAGTAATATACTTTTGCAACGTGATTTCGACAAAATTAAGCGATATTGCGACGACTGGAAGTTGAAAATTAACTTTCAGAAGTCGGAAACCATTCTGTTTAGGACGCCTTTGTCTGGGGCCTCTAAGAATACCAGAAAGAATTGGCGAAAGTTCTCTATCGTCGGACAACATGGACAGCCACTTGCTTGTCGAAATGTAGTCAGATACCTTGGGATCTGGCTAGATCAATATCTGTATTTTAACAAACATATAGATGTTGCTCTGGCCAAAGCCAGAGGTGTTTTTGCCCGTACAAGACTGTTTTATAACAGCCAACTCGATGCGAGGGTGAAGGTGATCTGCTACCTGGCCCTTATCTGGCCCATGCTTGTATTTAGATGTCCCGTGTGGTTCAACGTGAGAGCAAGTTTATTGGAGAAGATTCGGGTGTTTGAGAGGGCTTGTCTTAGGACTTGTTTTCACTTAAACAGAACACCAGAATCTGAGTACATAAAATTCTATCGTAATGAGGTCTTGTACAATAGGACGAACCTAATAAGAGTGGACAATTTTGTTATTAAGTTGACTTGAAAGCACATTGCGAGAGCAATAACCTCATCGAACAACCTGATCTCCGGGACTTACTACTCTAATTATATGTATCACGAGAGAGTTCGCTTTGACGGCTTGATTCCTCCAGAAGCGTTCCTCTACTTAGATAGTAAAGGTCTGATCCAGGACAGTTTTGCGGTGCCGCTAATCTTCCACGTTGCTCGAACAGCTGCGGACAGGCGACTCAACTACGACAGAGACGTCGTACACGGCAGTGCGGAGCGTCTCCGGTTCAGTAGAGCGGTAGGGAGTCGCGACATGAGGGATGTTGCTCAACAGCACCAGCAATTTTGGTGGCTTGTTGAAGGAGAGGATGTGAAGCCAAGTCGGTCAGCCTAATTTGTTTTTTTTTGTTAGATTTAAGTAAGAAAAAAAAATATAAAAACAAAAAAAAAAATAAAAATAAAAAAATATAAAAAAAAAATAAAATTAAAAAAAATATGTATATATTAAGTTACAGACCCAATATATATATATATTTGTATGTGTATGTTATGTATTAGATGTAAGTAGGTTAAGTAGATTAGGATTTATTCTTAGGCAGTTTGTAAGTGTTAGTTATAAGTTTCATAATAAAATAAAAACAAAGTCATGTTACTAAGTTTTTGTTAAAAAATGTTTTCTTAGTTTTAATAATTTATAGAGATAGTATAAACATGTAACGTAAGATTCGTCGAAAGACATAGTTTAAGTGTTAGGTTTAACTTAGAGTGCCCGCATGGGGCCAGTAATTTAGAATAAGATATATTTAAATAAATTAAAGCTAATTTTTAAGCGTTTTTTTGTCTAGCATGTAAGAATTAATTAATGAATAAAAATAAAAATGCATATAAATTGAAAACTGAAAACTGAGAGGATCACTCACATCAGTTGAACATACGAGTAATTACCAATTTATATGCCGAAAGTACAGTGCTGTTTCGAGTCGTCCCAGTATATGTACATATGTTCACAATGGGCAAAAACAAGTTCTTACTTTCGCCTTTTTGGACGAAAGGTACTCTCTGACTTAAATAGATTTCTCATTGGCATTAGAGCTTGGTCTTCAAGGACCAAAAAAATCTCTGCATCTCAAATGGATCGAACAAACACACCCAGTGGAACATGGCTAGCAAGTAGTACCAGTTAAGAAATCTGCCACAAATAACCGAATAAAATATATCCTGAAAAATATTTCATCTGTAAGTCAGCTGAACCTACCACAACAGTCGGATAACTTCAAAGACATCTATATGAAGCATCATATCTATATTCCCACAAAATGGCATTCCGATAGAAGGCTACGAAAAAGCAGTTCTACGTATACTCCTCAGCTTGGATAAATTTAAGCTTGCTTTCCCACTAAAGACAAGAGAAGTTGACGATGGCGAACCAAGTGCAACTAGAACAAGTCATGATTGGGAAGTTTTCAGAAGAAGCGATGGTATCCCGCATGAATCCGGAGATTTTCATATGTCCGAATGTCGGGCCCCCGTCCAATTACCAAGGCTTCGCCCATCAATGACGTTGTCTAATAAAAAGCGGGGGCAGAGCATATTACTGGTCTTATCGTAAACATCTTCAGATGACGCCACCGAAGGTTGCTACGATTTGACCAGTTACAAGTTGCCGATCATAGGTCAAGACCACCGGTATTCCATACCAGAACTTAAATCACGGTGCCATGGGAGTCAGGAGCCCCTCGGATTTTCATCCGGGCCTGACTTGTTAAGGTAGGCCCCATTGTAGGAGCGTCATAGCGGCTGTGGTTTAATCCCAAATCGCGGGAAAGGTCTTCTTGTTGGTTTGATTCATTGTAGAGTTGCAAATAAGTACTGGGTGCTGTGACCCTAAGAGCAGTAAGAGATTTTAGATCGGCCTCGACTCATACCAAGGGTGGAACTTGTGCCTCCAACACAGTTGCGAATTAGTATCAAAGGATTGACGGAGAGCAATGGCAAGGCTCTTGCTCCCATGGATGTATGGGAATCCCGTAAACATAAGTCTACATGACAGGTGGTTTACGTTAAAAACCAGAGACTATGTGCAAATGTCAGCAACAAGACAAAAACCTTCATGATATGATGAAGGAATATTTTTCACTGGATAGTCTTGGATTTGTAGCCCCACGCACGGGGAGGAACGCAGAGGAGAACGAGCGATATGATAAATTCGTATTGCCTGATAGTTTCCCAATACCTTTGACTCGTTTCGCATGCTTACGTAAGAAACTTCAGAGGGACCCTAGTCTGAACAACAGTTTGGTCAATTTGATGGAGAGCTATCTAACTAAGGGATAAAGTCGAAAGTTGTTGACCAATAAAGTAAAAGAACGAGTCTGGTATGGTACTTGCCAATATTCACTGTCATGAACGTAACCAAGTCAAACAAAGTTCGGGTTGTAAGGGATGCAGCAGCGCAACTCAGCGGAGTTTCAATAAACTCAATGCTAATGAAAGGACCAGATCAGCTAGTATCACTTCCGTCAATTCTCTTCCAATGTCGAGAGAGACCAGTTGGAATTTGTGGAGATGCCTGCAAAATATTCCACCAAATAGTGGTGTGTAAGGAAGATCAACAAGTGCAGCGTTTCCTGTGGAGCCGGACGTATACGTAATGTAGGCGTTAACCTTTGGCGCAACGTGCTCTTCAAGTTGTGCGCAGTTTATGTAGTAAAATTAAGAATGCGCCCGAGTTAGAGACTCGGATTCCGAGAGCAACTAAGGCTATCATCAACTACTACGTGGGCGACTTTATATACACACTGAAGTAGAAGCAAGTCGGTTGGAGAAAGAGGCAAGATACGTGCATTTACAAGGTGACTTCCAGATAAGAAACTGGATATCCAACTCAGCCAATGTCATCAGGCGTTAGAAAGAAAGCAAGATTAAGCAAATTTCAGCATCAATTTTTAAACGAAGTCATTGGAGCGCTTGCTTGGGATGTTGTGGTCCACCTCGACAGAATGCTTTGCATATTCGTTCTTTCCAAAGGAGTCTCTTCGCAACGAATTGAGCGAAGGAAGAAGTTCAGACCACCAAAAAGCAAGTCCTCAAAGTGATGATGTCCATTTTCGACGCGCTAGGTCTGATCGCACACTTCATCGTCTATGTAAAGGTCTTTATGCAGGAGATATGGAGAACACCACTTGGTTGGGATGATTCAATTCTGCAGATTCATAACGAAAAATGGCATAAGTGTACTAAAGAAGATTGAAAATGTCAGAATACCTAGAAGATATAGTAATGGCTTTGAATCTGGAAAGCAAGATGAAGTACATGTTTTCTTTGCTGCAAGCGAAAACGCATTCGCCGTCGTAACCTATTTGAGATTCGTAAATAACGGTAAAATTAGGAGCAACATAGTGTCCTTTGGGACACGGCTGGCAAAGAATATCACCGAAGAACGCTCTATCAACATGACTCAACAAATATTTTAGTTTCATTCTAAATCGGTGCTTAGTTGGATCGAGTCAGATCACCAACGGTGCAAATAATTTGTAGCCCCTCGAGTCAGCGAGATATTGGACTACACCAACGCCAATCAATTGTTGCTGACGAGGCAGAAAGTGAAACAGTGCTTCAGATTTCAGTACCACTAGTGGCTCTGGGGCTCGTCCTTTCTAAGGCAAAGTGTAGCACAACTGAAGATGTTACGTCTGTTACTGAAGGTTCATGTTATGCAGCTGTCAAAGTCTACAAACAGCATTATAGAAATTGACCGATTCTCTCAATGGAGGCGATTGTTTGGAACTCAAGTGCTTGTCCTCAGACTCATATGGAATTCAAGACCAAAAAGAAACGGAATTCAAAAAACCAGACCCTTCGAAAGTGAGGAATACAGAAGGTCCGACAATTATTTGTGTAGAGTAACGCAGATGTACTATGCTGATGAAATAGCCGTGTTAAGAAGAAACACACAAAACGCATCCACTGAAGATGAATTTTGGAGGGCAATGCCATTACACACAATTTCACCGTTCGAGTACTCATATTTAGACGAGTAGGAGATGCTGCGAATCCGAGGACGTATTGGCAAAGCTGTTGGTGTTTCTGAAGAAACAAATCAACCAGTGTTGCTGCCACGATTTCATCTTCTCACCAGTTTAATTGTGAATTATTATCACAGGCATTTTTAGCACCAAAGTAACGAAGCAGTGATCAGTGAGCTTCGTGAATAAGAATGGTTCTGAAAAAAACATAATTATTAAATGCCAATAATGCAAAAATCGACGAGCGATGCCGAAACCACCGAGGACTGTGGATCTGCCGAAAGCCAGGCTAGCCACTTTTTCTAAACCTTTTTCTTTCATAGGACTAGACTATTTCGATTCCATGATGGTGTCCATAGGACGACGCTCAGTAAAAAGATGGGGTCTGCTCATCACCTGCCTTACAGTGCGAGCGGTGTACGTTAAGGTGGCAAGTAATTTATCATCTGATTCTTTCATTATGGCGTTCAAACGGTTTTTTGCCCGACGTGGGATTCCTGTGCGATAATGGAACTAATTTTATAGGGGCTGATCGAGAGCTGAGAGAGATGAGACCACACCAGATCCGCAAACCCGCAGAGGAGTTTACTGGTTCAACAACAAGATGGACATTTAACCCTCCAGCTTCTCCACATATGGGAGGGAGTTGGGAAGGCTTAGTGAATTCCGTAAAGAAAGTCAATAATTCCAACTCATAACTTCACCGATGACCTATTGTACAGTAAGGAGAGTGAGGTGCTCACA
Source organism: Volucella zonaria (assembly GCA_963966105.1). NCBI lineage: Eukaryota > Metazoa > Arthropoda > Insecta > Diptera > Syrphidae > Volucella > Volucella zonaria. The sequence continues at coordinate 49,543,439 of OZ014532.1, read as the reverse complement.
CCTAACCACTTCCTAATGGGAATTTCCAGCGATGAGAAATCATACAGCATTCTGGTTGAGGTCGGAGTTCTTTTGAAGAAGAACTGGCTTAAGGCTCAGCGATTCGCCAATCCCTTCTGAATAAGGTGGATGACGGAGTACCTCCCCACTCTCGTCCGATGTAGTAAGTGGGGCTTCCCAGTGAAAACCATTACCAAAGGGGAGCTAGTCCTTATAGTTGATGAAAATAACCAAAGAATACCCAAAGGGGAGAGTGATTCATGCCATCAACTCAAAGGACGGCCAGGTGAGAAGAGTTGTGGTAAAAATAAGACATCGATCGCAAAGGAAAGATATCTAGAGAAAATTTAACAATTTAACCAATAATTTTTAAACAATGCTATTACGGGAAATTTAAATCGTCAAGCTAAATAAAGAGAGAAATTTCGATATTTCTGTTTTTTCTTAAACATTACGGCGTCAACAGCGAGTTTATCTGCACTCTTTTGGTACGGCAAATGCGTCAGCCAAAGGAAGATATCAGACTGCTCCGCAAAAGTAGGCTTAAATTCAAGCTATGAAGTTCGATAGCTCTTAATATAAGCAAGTTCGTCTAACGCAAGAAGGAGGATTATAAATTAAAAGAATAGATAATTGTCCTATTAAGGTTTTTTTTATAATGAGCCCGGGCTCAAGGGGTTTTTGTACCCTTAAAATGTTCGTACACAGCGCTGGCGAAGGAAATTTAGGGAGGAAGAAAAGACAGGTACCGATGTACATTGTCTTCAAATATTTGTAAGTTATAACGACCAGGAAACACAGAGATCGGCAGGGCATTCCAATAAGCGACTTGTACGGCTTAGGAAAGAATCACGATATTTTAGAGTACGTCCGAAAATGGGCTCGAGGGTATATGTTACAGTTGCAGGTAACACTTCCACAAAATCCGAGAATATAATATAAAAAAAGCAAAATAAACAAAATTGTAATGCAAAGGCGACCGTCCGACTTCCCACCAAAACGAGCGACACACGATACCCGCGTGATCACTGAATCACAATAAAAATGATGACACAATGTCTATTAAGTATCCGCTCGTGTCAGTTCTAGGAACCAACGGACGATCACCTATGCAACCACTGCAACTTATGTTTAGTGCATAGGTTACATAAAGGTAACACATAAAACTGCAATTTAGTCTAAAGATACTCGTAGATCCGAGTGAATAAAGTTCAACTAAACGAAAAAATAAAAAAAGTCTTTTATTTTTTTCTTTTAACAAACTTAAAAAAATAAAACTGGTATACTGATGAGCATTCATAGCGAGACGGGTGTTACGGTTGAAAGTTTGAATGGGTGGAATGCTACTGGCGATTTCAATGGAGCACTGGTGGTGGAAATACCGATAAAACAAAGTGGGACAGGAGACAATACGTCGGTGTTCGAGGGTGTCAATTGATTGACTGATATTAGTATCACCAATGAGTTTTATCGCACGGTTTTGAATCCTATCTAGCAGTTGCAGAGATGTTTGAGGAGCACCTGAGCAGATGTGGGCATTGTACTCCAATTTTCGGCGGATGAATTCCCAATGCCCTATATTGTGGCCAGATCAAAGTTGGTAAAATATTTCTTACATCGCTTGAGGAAACCTAGACATTTCGCAGCATTTGTGACGACATCGAGTATGTGGTCATTCCAACGTAAGTTGTCACTGACACACATACCGAGAATGGAAAGTTTATCAGTTTCGACAATGCAAGTGCCATTCATGGATAATGGCTGGGTATTTGAATTTCGCTTTAATGACAGCAGACAGCATTTAGTTTTAGAAGCATTAAATTATACTCAATTGATAGTTCCCCAGTTGGTTATGCTGTTAATATCGGAATCTAATGAGCTTATCATACGCTGCTTTTCCCGTTCTACAGCCGAAGAGTAGGGGCGTGAGTCCGGGAAAGAATATGAAAAGCAGAAAATACTGCCATCAGCAAAGGAATATATTGGCAGACAAGAGATCATTAATGAAAATTAAAAATAGTATCGGAGACAGAACGGAGCCTTGGGGCAGACCAGAATTTATTCTGTGAATATCAGACTTGAAATCGTCCAAGACAACTTGAATTGAACCTTCCGAAAGGTAATTTCAAATCCATTGAAGAAGAGAGTCATCGATCCCAAAACCACGCATTTTCAACAAAAGAGCCTGATGCCAAACTCTGTCAAACGCCTTAGAAATATCAAGTGCAACTATCTTGCTTTCGCCAGATTGATGTACGTTTTGGTTCCACTTTTCGGTGAGACATGTCATCAAATCACCATTGGACCCGTTGCTGACTGTTTATCAACGTTTCCATGGTATGAAGGGACGTAAATGCAATGGGTCTGTAGGAGGAGAAAGGAGAAGATTAATCTTTTTTAATGACTAGCTGGACAAATACTGTTTTCCATCTGCTCGGAAAGAGTCCTAAAGAGTAGGATTGATGGAAAAGCCTACGCAGTGGTTTTGCCAGAGTGGAAGAACAGCTCTTCATAAGAAGGGAAGATATACCATCTCAACCAGCGGATTTGTGGATGTTAAGATCTTTAAGTATTCTTGCTACTACACGAGTGCGAAAGTGAATTCGCCCCATTGAAGATTCGACGCACTCAAGTGTATCCGGGGACAAAGCACAATCTGTGAGTGTTAAGCTGGCCGTAAGGTGTGCAGAGAGTAGATTTCCCTTGTCCAAAGAGTATTTTTTGCCTGAGTTTTTGGTCGTATTGCAATTTCACATGCTTGAAAAAGACGTTGCAGTCCTTTCTGGCCCGTTTGAACTTTTTTCGGTTTTCCTCCGTCGGGTTGGTCATGTAGGACCGAAAAAACAATTCTCTAACCCTGACAGCCTCTTTACAGCTCGAGTCGTACCATGCCTTTTCTTTTAGTTTGATACTCTTGAACCGATTAGGGATAAAGCATCTCATCCCAAAGAGAATAGTTTCTGTGACCATGTCAGCAGCGGCATCCACGTCGTTATCGAGGAAACATAACGACCGGTTAAAATTATTAAAGAAGTTGTTAAGTCCGTTCCAATTGGCTTTCTCTTTTCTCTTACTGTGTGGTGGGTATACGAGAATTTAGCTGATATGACACAATGGTCCGACGCGCCTAGAGGGGAGAGCACATTGACCTTGTATTTGTCACGGTGAGAGTTGAAAACAAGTCCAGGGTGTTGACGGTGTGATTATCAACGTCTGATATTCCTGTTGGCTCATTTACAAGCTGGGTTAAATTACTTTCCGCAGCTAAGATCTCAACACACCGTCCTTCGGGTGTTGTCTGTTCAGAATGTCGAAGCCCACCCGAATTGTGTATATTGAAATCGCCCGTAATCGCGATTTCAGTATGAAGATACAGGGATACAATTCTTTAAATGGAGTCAGACAGCGCATCAAACTCGTGAAAGGTCGAGTTGCTGTCCAGTTTGGGGCTTCTGTAAATAAACCAGTAGCGGATAATTTGCTTACGGAGATGGAATTTTAACCACATGAAATTGAATTTCGGATTAGAACAGGGACTACATTGTGGTGGAATTTGGTAGGCTACATCACTACGCACGTAAATGGCGAGATCGCGGTGAGAGAAGAATAATGGCAGTTGTTCGTAGCCAGGTTGCTTCAGATCAGAGTGATCTGAGAGGTGTGGGCGGGGATCTACCTGTGTTTCACTAAGTGCCAAAACAGCTGGTCTGTACTTACAGACGTGGACGTACGCAGAAAAGTGATTATTTTTTAGCCCGCGTATATTGGCTACGTCCACCCTGAATTATCTGGTCATAATTACCAAACAAACAGAGTAAACACAAACACCGACGATACTAACCAAGGCTGCGAAGTGAAAATTCCAACGTTGGTTTACCGAATCAAATTGCTGTAGGTGTTATGCCCTTACAACAATATGAAACAGTGCGCCAACAAAATTTTCCCACACAACCCACAATCCATCAGTTGTTACATACACTCAGTCACTGCCCGTACCGTATGAAATACAGTAACGGCAGTGACCGAGTGCAAGCAACAGTACTCTGACCAGGAGCGGGAGAGGTGGGATACCCGCACTGTGTGATATTTTTGATTCTTTTTAATTGTGGTCGTGCAAATGACGGATATTGCAAGGCCGCTATTATTCCGGTCGGTACCATAGGCTGTTGTTTTTAGCGGCTTTATATAAAGATAATTCTCACATACTCAACAAATATGGACTGATCGAATTCGGTATAAAAATTCTGTTCCTGGTGGTCATTTGTCATTAACTATACATTCATGCAAAATATAAACAAATCATTTCATCAATTTCTTACTGTTTGCTAATAACACCCTACCTTATACAAAGTAATTAAAATAAAAACAAAACACTTTTGAATACCATCTCATAGTTTAAATAAGGTAAGGTTAAAGTGGTCTTCGTTGAGGTTGTAAATTCGCTGTGATAGCTCAGAAGTTGTACAATAACTGCATTCTGCTGCGTACATGGCAGGAAAGTCTCTGTAGCTACTGCATCACTTAAGATCGAATATGGACCATTTTAGTCTTAATGTGTCGCATTTGTTTGGAGGAGTCCACCTAATTCTCTCTAGTTTATTAGCGATACAGTGTCAGGCACGTTCGTGTGTCTCAGAACGCAGCAGAATCTAGCCTTGCTTATCCATCTCGTTGAGAGATGCGCGGGAGACGTTAACAGAGATTTTAGGGATTTAATCGCTCGTCTTTATACGGTGAGTCTTGAAGAAATAGCAGGCATTTTTTAATATTGGGTGCTATATTAATTTTGTTCATGACATTTTAAAAATAATTCATAAATTAAATAGTTGCCGAATTGAATGCTCAATCTGTTGTTAGTTAAGTGGACTCAACCGATCTTCATTTTTGGTAGGAATGCTGACTATTCTAAACTTTTCTATGATTGAGACTGCACTTAATATGAAGATCAAGGATTTGCTCTAGGGTCTTTATAAAAGAGTGTGAGATCCTTCTGCTTCTGCAAAATATTCCGTAGTTGTCCAGATACGCAGGCGCCTTGTATGTTTCGAAGGTACAAACTCTCCGTTCAAGCTTTTCCACATGTGCGGATTGTTCTGTAGGTTGGTGGATTTTCTTAAAGAATGTTTGAGGTGGGTTGATTAAGTACAACCAGGAAAGTGAGTGTTCTAAAACAGACCCAAGCATTCAAATTCAACCAGGATGTCTCTGATCTAGTTTGGAACAGTTAAAATCGTTTCTACTCTGGCGGAACACATCGTGAGGATCTGTATTCCATCATACTGTAAGAAAAGATGAGAGAGTACGTAAGTTTGTTGTTGAGTTCATTAAGCTGGGATATCGGAATGTGACTTCCGTATTAAGCCAATTTGACATGAGGGATCATGTTGTGTTTTCCCCTGTTCATCTTCCAACGATTGCGTAATATGACAGCGGGAAGCAACTATTTTTCGATGTACGTCATCCGTAGATATCGGTAGAATATGTAATTTATCCAACATTTTCCAGTTGTGTAATTAAGGAAGGACTATTGACTTAACTCCGGGGCTAGTGTCGGTGCCGCCCAGCACTGTTTCCTATGATTAAGGTGGACCTAATCAATCATATTTTGTTAGCATTCGTTCAAGTAAGCAGTGTTACTGCGAAGTCGTCTGTGCTGTATTGAAAGAAGAAAGAGGAGGAAATTCTGATCTGACAAGTATACCAGCTCTGGATTTAAGTTTCTATCAACTAAAATAGTTTGGTACCCTTCTCGGGCAATCTATGGGTTCCCGACAAGAGCGATGTACTTCCCATTTTCGGTGTGGTGGATATGGAGGACAGAGACCCCGATTTTAGTCTTGTGGAGGTTAATCTATACCATTTTTAGCTTTTAATCTTTGGTAAGAATCATGTCGGATTTTCATTTCTGTGCTCGTCTAATAGTGCCGAACGAGAACTGATAATGTCGCTATGGCGAGGGGTTAGCAGACGGTCCTCAACCTTTTCAGTGCCTGTGTTGTCAGTGACAGCGTGGGTTTTCGAGTCCATTGCTTCAAGGCCAACCTCTGGATTTTTTGAATTTAAATGCAAAAGCCACACAACATGTAAACAAGACTGATTAGTAAAGAAATTCACCTAGAACTCTTTTAAGACTTCGGGACGGTCCGGATAACACCTTGATCCAGTCCAAGGGAATGGGAGTGGATTACGCAGGAAGGATGGGATGGTGTAATTACTTCTTATTCTTAGTTCTCGGTGACCAGAGTTGAGGGCCTGGGCCTACATAACTCTATACACCGCTGCAAGGTGGGTAGTCGTGCGTCGTAAAGGTAAACAAACCAGGTTGATGAGACAACAAAGTCGACGATGTACCTTTTTTAAGTAAAACTATCGACGTTCTATGCTTAATAATAAGTCTTTCAAGCAATGACTCTTAATAACGACTAAATCTTTATGGAAGACCGCCAGTAGATATCACAACACCTTTTGTACGTAAGCTAATTGCAAATCAGCAATTACTTCAGAGCATTTTCAGATTCCCGCATTTATTTGAACAAACAAAATCGCAAAATTTAAATGAAGATTTTCATCAATTCCAGGACATTCTGTAGGAATTGGATAAAATTGCAACAAATTGCATTTATAAGCTACCAGCAGTTGCAGTTAAATTTTATTTCGCTTCGGATGCCGGTGCATCTAATGTCAATCATTGCATCATGACCCCAGTATCAATCAAGCGATATTCTGTTTAATGAAATTGTTCACGGCTCTCCATCATTCTGATGACGAACTTCAAAATGTTATACCCACGCTAAAAGAGTTCTTGTCCCATGTGTAGTGCCAAAAACGCTGGGAAAACAACGATAAACAATAAATCTATCCCATGTGTATGGCGCATTGATTAGCGACGCCCAAGGACAAAGGGAAAAACAAAGAAGCAACGGCACCGTAAAGAACCATGATCCTTCAACTATTCGTGTCGTGCCTCTCTCGTTTACGAAAAAAAAAAAAAAACTGTCATAGAAACACAAAACAAAGTTGAATCCTTGACAATCCCACAAATAAACCCACCAAAGCCATTATAACCATCCACCATCACTACCACCACAAACACCACCGCATTAATTATTATTCATCGAGGGTAGGGGGACTGGGATTTTCAGTTTCGTTTCGATTTATGCATGCAAATGACGTGTGCCACAGCAATTAATGCTGCCCAAGTTATATTTACATGCAGTAGTCAGTCCATACCCAGAGCACCAGATTCAATCTGCGACTGAATTCTGCACTTTTACATACGGTTATCTAGCATCACTCAGTGCGCCGCACCGGACAGGACTCACTTTTGTCGGTCTGTCCATTCGGTTTATTTGAATAGGAAAAAATACGCACGAGGAAACTGAAGAGAGAAAGAGGAAACAGAAAAAAAAAAACAAATCATTCAATCGAAGATTGTTTGCCCAATATCCTGCAACGGGATAGTTATGCATAGTCATACCCACTGCTATCCAGGCAGCTGTCCATTTTATTGCTGAATTGATGTGTACAGCCGGGCGAACGGCAAAGAAATGTTCGCACAGAATTGTAATGACCTATTGAGGTTTGATTGACCCCGTAGCTCGATATTTTGTTGACCATTTATTTGCGGCCTCCCTCGAGAATTCCTGGCCATTGAAGGGTATAGATTATGGGTTTGATATTTGCTGGGAGATTATCTTTGGCATTTTTTTTTCTTTTTATTATAATCCTTGATTCGAACAATTGACCACAACTGGAGTCGTTTTTCATTTTTTTCGAACAATTTAACACTGTGCGGATACCTATGAGGATATCTTGTAATTCAGTAATAAGGACTGCAAATTGCTGGTCAAATCATTGTGCAAGGTGGCGCAAAATTAATCATCCAATTTTGTTTTTGAATTATTTTTTTACTAAATAAAAAAAAATGATTCTGAGTGATGGATATCTTTATTTGAACCTTTACAATTGCTTTTGTTAAATGGAAAGGGTGATATCCGCCAAGTGGCTGCCACCAGTGTTGATACATATTTGTGTCCATTTTATCGCATTTTCCTTGGCTTTCCTCAAGATTCCCGGTGATAACTGTTCGCATTCCTGTCGAATATTCTCCTTGCGATTGTCTCAGGCTTGTTGGCATAAACCCGCGACTTCAAGAAGCCCCAAAGAATGAAGTCTGGAATGGTAAAATCGGGCGATCTTGCTGGTCATGTCAAATGGCCAAAACGGGAGATTACGCAACTAGGAAACGCTTCCTTCCAATTCCGGCAGTAACAAGTTATTTATCATGGCCCTGTAGCGCTCACCAGTAACAGTGACCGTATTGCCGATGGCGTCCTCAAAAAAATACGGCCCAATCACTCCTCCCGCCTGAACGCCGCACCACACAGTGGCTTTGAGTGGATGTAATGGCTCCTCGTGCCTCACACGCGCATTTTCAGTGCCCCAGAAACGAAGATTTTGCTTACTGACGTAACCGCTTAAGTGGAATTGCGCTTCGTCGTTCAGGATGATTTTCGACACAAAATCGTCCTTTTCGTTGTTGAGATTGAGGATGGCTGTACAGTAATTCACACGCGACTGATGGTCAGGAGGCATTAACTGATGCACTGTTTGCACTTTGTATGGTAACATGTGTAAGTCTTTCGCTAAGAGTCCGTCTGGTGATGCCCAATTGCGGGGCCCGTCATCTGGCTGATGTTTCTTCGTTCTCAGCGACATCGGCAGCCACAGCCGCGATATTCTCGGTGCCGGCTACGCCCTGCATGGTCTCCTGTGGTTCCACTCTGTTCATGTCGAGTAGCTAATATTGCCAAGCTGGCGCTATACGACTAGAAAATCGACGCCGAAATTCGTGCTGCGCTAACACTACCGACCGATTATTGGCCAAAAGCATCGACACAATTATTCCACGCTCTTGCAGAGTATAGCGCTCCATTGCTTGTCTGTTTGTGTACTGCAGCTCTTTTGTTCACAAATGTCAAATATGATTGATGTACGACGCCATTTGCAAAAATTTTGCGCCACCTAGTATACAAGTTTTAGCAATTCTTTAATTTGAGGCTAAGTTTATGGTATGAGTTAGAGATCGGTCTTTTTCTATAAATTGTATCCAACCTATGGCGCTACATCTATGCCTAATTTTTCGGTAATAAAGATTGCTCTTTCTTAGAGGACCGGACTTCAAGCCTAAAAAAATCAAATAAAAATCGTAATAGGTAATGGCCATAATATTTGGTTTGTAACAGACACAATTTTATGCCATTGGTGCTTAAATATGACTTCAGGCATCGGAGCCGCGTTCAAACAAAGTCGATATGGCAGTCCAATTTCCGAATACCTTTTCGAGTAGCTAGGGCCGTAAATCGGCCATAACACTGCGACTTTTGGCTTCCCTGTCAAATGGTTGACGTAGCCTTCAACCAAAAATGAAATAGCTTCTTCGTTGCGCGGTGCACAATGTCTCTGCGGCTCCTTATTACCAATGAGAGTTTGTGAGAAAACGATCGATGGCTATTGCAATAACTTACTGGGGTAAAATGGTAGCGCGAACGTAGCGGACCGTATGTTTCGCAAACTGAACCACGATTCTCGTAATAAATTAGCACAATATGCAGGCGTCATTCATTATAAGAACAAAATCTATGAATTAGTAATAGATATCGGCGTTATATAATCAAGAAACATAAAGAGCAACGATTGATCTAGAAAAGGAAGTAAACCACATTCCAGAAAGAAGAGATAAAATACATTTATGCATTCGATTAAGAACTACGGAGCTGCTATTGAAGGAACGTGTCTCGAACATGCTATTTCAATGTAAGTCAAAAGGATCATGTTAAGGCTTTGAAGGCTTGCCATCTATGACATGTCAATTGTAAGCAACCACTGAAATCTTAAAATCAATTGGAGCTGAGGATATGAGAAGTGGACCATTTAATAGGATGTAACACATGCTCAATGGGATTGATGAAATACAGGTGGGAATATCAAATCTGGCTTGTCTACACAGTTAAACTGTCGAAAATAATAAAAAAAAGTATACTTAGTCGATCGTTCATCCAATCCTTAAGTAAATAGGTCCTACGATCCCAGTTATATTAATTTTTTTTTATTAAATTCCATTAATTTTCAAAAATATAAAATATATACAATTTAAACTGGTTAAGTTTATTCAAAAAACTTAACTAAAAACGCGGAAAATTCTGTTTAACCACATAGCCGATAGTTAATTTTTTGAAACTGTTTGAAGAAATTCATTTTTTATACTGGGTGGAAGGGAGTTATACAATTGGCAAACCTTATGTACGATATTGTTTTGAGTGATATTTTCCAAATCTTCTCCGTTTCCTAAATTTTATGGTTGCGAATCTCATACGATATCGTAGGTGTTTCTTTAAATAATTTGGCAGTAAATCGTGTTTTATTTTAAAAATAAATTTTAGAAATTTAAAAGTTATTCTTTGTTTTACATTTAACCATCTTAGAGAATTTAATATTAATCTGACTGATGTGTATCGATTATATTTTAAAACTAATCGCATAGCCTTGTTCTGCATATATTGTAGTTTCGTAATCATATGTAGAATCAGATAAAGAATAATTGAAGAGCAGTATTCGAAGTGTGGTTTGATCATTACGTTATATATTCATATTGCACACATTAGTAACCTTCCAAAAATTCTACTTTTTTTTGCTATTTTACTTACTACTTATCCTACATGTGGGCTAAATGTTAACTTCGCGTTAATGATTACTCCTAGATAATTTATTTGCTCAACCTGTTCCATTAACTGATTTTTAATGATAACATTTCTATTTACTCAATGTTTCAGCACCATACACTAAGATTTACTGATATTCAATTCGAGTTTATTTGCTCTTAAACATACATATACTTAAACTACTCGTAGGTAGGTGCTCCTGCATTCTTTTAACATATTCCTCAAGGTTTTTCCTGATATAAAGAGAAGACCGTCATCAGCAAAGAGGAATGCCTGTGCGAAACTGTATGGGGAATTTATATCGTTTATATATACGTTGAACCTTGGAACCTTGGGACACACCCAGAGTTGTTGATATTCTATTAGACATTGATCCATTAACTTTTGTTCTCTGCAACCTCCTGCTTAAGAATAAAGTAAGCCAACTCAGCTCATTGGCTCTAACACCACCATCTTGCATAGCCAGAAGAATATTTCTGTCTATGGTCCCGAAGGCTCTCTTAAAATGTGGAAAAACGGCGACTACGTAATTTCTTGATTGTAGCTCTCGCTTCCAACTGATGAGTACGCTATTTAGAGCGGACTCACATGACTGCCTATTTCAGAAGCCCGACTGGTTTTCAATCAATAGCTTACTATTGTCAAAAATATTCTTCGAGATTAGTTTTGACTATTTTTTCAAAAACTTTCTCGTATGCTGGAAACGAGTTAATAGGTCGAACGTTTTCGCATTTATCGGGTTCAATTGACTTTTTCAAACTCAGTATTAGCTTGAAATCCATCTTTTGATTTAACGTGCTCAGTACCTTCTTAATAGTATGCTTGTTGATCATTTTAAAATAGAATGTTGCGTTTGTTTGGTTAGATCGCATACGGTACTGTACATAGGGTATCGATTCGTAAAATTCTTCGGTGGTGTTCTTATCATCTACAATATTATACGTAGCCCATTAAAGAGTATGCCACTGATCGGTTTTTTCTGCTCATTTACTGGTTTATCCATTTTGTGGTTCCGAAAGTAAATTTAAATAAAATACATTTTCTCCAGTTCCTTGCACAAACCAATTTTTTGATCCCAAACCAATTTTTTGATCCAAAAAATGCTAAATGGAAGTTATTCAGAAGGCTAACGCGGGGCGAAACTGGAAAACACATTAGACCAAAATACTAGTCAATCTTTAGTTGATCAAGTTTTCAAGTTTTTCAAGTTTTTCAAGTTTATTCAAGTTTATTATTTTCATTTAAAATCAACTTAAGATTATTGCAAAGTTAAAGTTATAGTTTAAAATAAAGCGGAAAATAATAGTAATCAATCCGTAACTTAAAGTTAGTGTGGAAAAATACGGAATTAATAATAATATAAATATACAATAATTGATGTGGGAGCGCATCGATTAATTGAAATTCAAAATTTAAGGAATTATTCAAATAATATAATACATAAATACGAGATTCATTAAATGAAAATTCAAATATAAATTCATTGGTTCATCATTAACAACTCTAAAATAAAAATGAAGAATCTGACACAAAAAATATGGGAACGACTTGTGCTGAATGTTTAAGGTAGCAGATTAACAAAGTAATGATTCAATGAAGTCGTAGTTGAGTGTAAATAACCAGTCTTTTATGCGTTTTAATAATGAATTAAATCGTAAGGTTGACCTAATTGGAAAAGGTAAGTTGTTAACCATTGAAGGGGCTGTAACAGTGTAGAAGCGCGAAAAGTGTGTGTGGCAAATGGAACATTTACCAGTTGCATGTTATTTGTACGAAGACTATAAAACTGATTTGTTCTACTGGGAAGATTTCCGCTTTGCTTAAAAAATTCTTTTAGCACTTTAAAAACGTAAATATGTCTCATCGGTAAAATTCGCAGATTTATAAATAATGGCCAGCTCGGAGTTAGACGATTTTTTTTACTAATAATTCTAATTAAATGTTTCACGGCTGCCATTATTGAAAGCATTGATCAGTGAGTACCAAAAAAATGGTTTCTAGACATAAATCGTTCATTCTTCTAAGAAATACTTGTAGATCCAGATGGAAACGTACGAGAGACGATTTATATCTCACCAAATTTAAAAAAATGAATTCTTTGCTAAAATATGCAATCACAAATTTTAGAAACCAATTATGGAGCGATAGACTCCTAGGGTTAGAAAAAGGTAGCAAACCATTCTGGAACATTGTTAAAATAATTAAAAAGAAACACACTTACATTCCTGCACTTAAGGTTGGGAACTCTGTGTTACATTCTTGCTTGGAAAAATTTAACGCCTTAGCAGATAATTTTGCAAATAATCATTTAAATTCTAGTCATGTTATAGCAGACACGTACAATACATAACATCCTCCGTTGAGCAATCAGTCAACTTCATTAGGTCACACCCACTGATAAGAAATATCGATCTAATATTCTTAAGTGAACTAAAGAATACTATACACAATTTAAGAACCAGAAAGTCATCCGGCTCCGATACGATCAAAAACGTGTTTCTTAAAAATCTTCCAGATTCTTCCTTTAAATATTTGGTAAATACTTTCAATAGCTGTCTTAAGCTGGGATACTTCCCGAAAAACTGGAAAACTGCCAAGATAATTCCAATTTTGAACTCTGGCAAAAGTGGAAACTTGCCCTCTAGTTACAATTTGGATTTAGGGCTTTGCATAGTACTACTCACCAAGTACGATCCACTATAACAAAATATATCAAAAGTAATCTTGCTAGAGGCTTAAGTACTGGCATGATAATTTTGGACGTAGAAAAAGCATTTGTTACAGTTTGGCATGATGGTCTGATACACAAGCTTCTGAGTTTTAATTTTCCGTTATACCTTATACAAATTATTGAGTCCTATCTATCTTTTCGAAGTTTTAACGTGCCCTTAAATCAAACCCCCGCAGACAATAAACTTACTAATGGAGGAGTCCCACAAAGGTCAGTCCTTGGGCCAGTCTTATCTAATCTATATACCCACTTTGATTAACTGCAATATTGCTTTATTTGCTGATGATATTTGTATCTATTCGTCGGATGCAATTGGTTCCAACATTGAAACTAATCTTCAATCTGCTTTAAATACTGTTATAACATATTATCATAACTGGAACATTAATATTAATGCTTCTAAGACTCAAGCAATCTTCAACTCAACGGTATTGCAATTGAGTGGAAATCTAGTGGAAAGTATCTTGGAATTTACTTAGATAAACATTTAACTTTCGAGCCATACATACAAGATTAATGTTACGGTCAAGATTCTCTATCCATTCATCTGCAGGAATTCAAAGCTGAACCATGATAATAAGGTATTGATTTTCAAAGCTATTTTCCAAGCGAGAATGTTCTATGGGTCCTCTGGGGCATATGCGTAAAAAGTCATCTTCGTAGACTCCAGACAACACAAAATACAATAAATTATTAAAAATTATCCTAAATTTGCCCTGATTTTTCTCCACAGAAGAATTACATAACATAGCTGGCATCGAAATGGTTTCAACTAGAATGCAGGACTTTCATAGTCAATACAACTTAACTTGTCTGTCCGATTTCAATCTTAGTTACATAATGTGCAATTCTAACTCTATTCTTACATATTTTTGCTTTCATTGTTATTCATTTATTAATTTACTTATTTTTTTATTTATTTATTTAAGTATAAACAATTAAAATTATTTTCTTTTTGCAGTAGTTCATAGCACTTTGACATCAAGTGTTAACACCACTTGTCCCTTCCCTCTAACGAAATAAGGCATTTTGTTTGTCAAGAAGGTTTTTAGTGGCTTTCCTTCGAACTGGTAGTATTTATTTTTGTGATACAACAAATTATATAAATATTCTAGATGTAAGGTAATGCAAACCAAATCTCTGCAAAACGAAGATTGTATTTCGTTAATTGTAAATATTTCTGCCACAATAAATATCTATAGTACTACTAAATAAAACACACTTATGATTTAGATTTCGATTAAATTTTCACTTCAGTATATTGTTTGGATCCTTCCATTATGAATAGAATATAGTGTCGTTCAAATATCCTCCAGGGGAGTTCTTGATTTTGACAAAGTAATTTTCGATGTTTTTTAGACACTTGTCGGGCAATAAACCGGCAATAACTGATGTTCAAGCACCAAATCGGCGTATGTTCTACACAAAGTCAGCTGGCTTAAATTCTTGAGTGGGTTGGAGTTTAGGGTGTAGAAACAAATCTAAATGCAAAATACGCAATAATGTACCGTAAAACAAACCCAAATGCTGTTCTCCTCGTGAAACCGATAGATTTGGATCTTCTTCAACACTTTCACTAACAGCAGCCATATTTTCTGTAGAGCGTGCACTTCGATGTTAAGACATCTGTATCAGAGCCAGTGTCTTCGAATTTTTTTACGGTTTTTCCTATAGTACGCTCAGATGGACGATTATGTCGACCATAATCTGCTCATAATGCGCGAAACGTACCTACTACAGAATCACTATTTTTGTAGTAAGTTTTCACAATGTAAAATGGCAAACCTTAAACTAAACATCCTTTAGCAGAAGCCCCACCCAGTTTGGGGTTAATTACCCTGTTATTTCGCATAGGACTGTTCAACTCCCCAAGTGAGTCAAGTGAGTCATCTACTATTAGGGTTGGCAGCGTTCTTAAAGATATCTTCTACGTCCAGGAACGCGACCATTGTATACACTCTTTAATGTAGGGATTATTCAATGTGGCTAATCAGTAAATGTAGAGCCGTTTCCACCGACTTTCATTTACAGTAAGCATGTTGAGCCGCAGACAAAAGTCGTGGATCAATTCTGGATCGTATATGGACATGAATCAGTCGTTCTAGACTTAAAGATCTGAGGTCTTTTGGGACAACATGAGAACATTTTCCGGCTTTAGGATTGAAAATTTCATTAGCTTCTCTCCGTTGCAAGGGAATTAGATCATTTCTATGCAGCTCCTCATGATATTCACTAGCTTTGGCATGATGATATCTGAGGACATTTGTAGCCCGCAGGTATTATGCCGTCCGGTTCAGGAGGCTTGAATGGTCTGAAGCATTGCAGCGCCCAGAGCATCTTGTCTCATGTAGTCAGAATGTGAATTTTGTTTCGGTAACAGTAGTCCTACTAAGGTTGTTACTGTCCTTGAATAGGAAGCTACGAGTATTTAGAAAGTGGGTATCCAATAGAAGGTTGAGTGATTCTTCACTTGAAGTTGTCCAAGATCCATTCACTTTTTTCAAACAGCTAGGCATCATAGGATTTGTAGAGAGGATTCTTTTTAGCCGCGACGCTGCAGAGTCTTCTGTTCTTTTGCAACAAAATGACCTCCAGGGTGGCCGCTTTGCCTTCCTCAATTCTTTTTTATATATTTTGAAGAAATCCTTATATGAGTCCCAGTCTGTTACCTTTCTTGATTGAAAAGGTTCCTGCAAACCTGGAGGTTATTCAGGAGTCACAAGTCCATGAACCACGCCTTCTGCAATCCATGGTTCCTGGATTAGGATGATGTTGTCTGCGTCTTTGAATTGACGCAGAATGAGTGCAGCCGAAGCCTTTTTGAGTGATGCATGTTAATATGGAGAAACTGTAGCATCATTGGTACAATCAACCAGAGAAGTTTTTCCCACGGTATCATTCGAGTCCTCGGATTCTGAAAGTGTGCCTAAGGCTCACCTTCATCGTAAAGGATCTTTTTTGATTCGTTGTCGGTTTCCGACAGGGTGTCAAAGATGGAGACTGTCGACTTAGTTGTCACCTTGCATAGATTGGAGTCGTCGCTATCCCATTCAGGAAAGGATACCGACTCTTCCAGATCTGAGGCTGTATTGACTGTTTCAATTAAAGAAGAGGGTGGTTGCTTACAGATCACACTTTTTGTAAGCTTTTAGGGCCCTTATATATGTATGTATATAGTCATGGGTCGGGTTACTGAGCCTAATGATCTTGAGCTTTGCACCCGGCTAGACATCTCCTAATCCAGTTATGGCTGTTGTGTAAAGATCGAGAGATCTTTAATCGATTTGCTTGACGTCGCCTTGATACGAGCCAGCATTGTTTATGATGGGTGAAGCTACCCGAAAAATTTAGCTTGACCAACTGCCACCGGTCAAGTGTAATTAATCCGTCGGCCTCGCTTTTATCGTTATTGCGTCTTTTAGAACTTTGCTAAAAGACCTCAGAGATGTGAAGGTCCTGAGGAGTGTTTTAACGCTTTTAATTTTTGACCTTTGGTATGCGGTATGGTTTCCTCCAACGATCTTTGACTTTTAGAAGAGTCTTTCAACGTTTTTGGAACAGTGAGTAATCCGACTTTTAGAATGTTGTTGGTCCATTCTGTTTTGTTCCTTATGTCCACAGTTCTCTCGACCTCCGGAACGGATCCGAGGGTTTTGGTAATGCCTGCGGCATTACAGCGTTTTATGTAAAGCACCTTACGCGGCTGAGCCTCTGATTGCTGTTTTGAGGGTTCAAGTTGAAGTTCACTACCACTTCAGCCACGGCCACTCACATAGGAGCAGCAAGGAAATGGTAGGAATATGGCTTGACACTCCTGGAGAGTTTGTGGTTTGGCTCATTGCGGTTGCCTGTAGAGGTGGCCTGCCTCAGCTTTGCCATTGCTCGGCATTGAAGGAGCCTTAGCGATAGTCGGTGTAATCACCATCGCCCGGTATTAAAGGAGTACCGGTCTCCGGTTTTGATATTTCAGAGATTTTATCTATTAGATATCCCACGAGTAGCGGAAAGAAAGGAAGGTCCATCTGTGCAGAGATCCGGTGAATACAGATAACGCTAGCTAATCCAGAGGTTGCCAGATATCCGGATACTCCGTTCACGACAGAGCTATACTTGGCCCTCAGCCAGGCTGATCCTCGTCGTGGGTCGAATGACACCTTGATCCCACCCAAGGGCAAAGGAGAGAGAAGCAAGAAAGAAAGTGACAAAGGTGGAGGGAAATGGAGGACATCTGCAGAACTTCTCGAGAGTTATTGATCTTATTCAGCCTATATAACTCGACAAGTTCGAGTCAAATGATGTTTAGGTAATTTATCGAATGCTTTTTCTAAATCGGTAACGACGATATGGAGATCAACCTAAGCGTCGCGAAGGTTCTTCGTCATTATCCGTAAACTGTGATTGGAGTCGTATAATTGCTATGAAGTTTAAAAATATTGCGCTGTGTGCTGTCTTGGAGCCGTCAGTATATTTTTATCAATTTATGGAACAAGTTGGGGAGCCATTTAAAACCAAAAGCTCTGATTGTAGCCCATACTTCTGGCCCAACTGTGCACGTCCCCGGTTCATAATTTTTATTATTGCACCCCTTCACCTTCCGTAAAATCTGCTGTTTCTCCTTTGTCCACGACAGCCGAGGGAATGCAAGTAACGTGTTAAAGTAATCTTTCCATCTATTAACAATTTCCTTGTCTCTCATTCGTCTTCAATACATTTTGCAGATTGAAACTCTTGTGAGTTTTTTTTTCGTTTAACGAGTATAGCCTTAAAAATATTAGATCGTTGACGTTTCCGCTCTTCCACTTCTTATCGCTCGTTTATGGGTTGTAAGAGAACGGCTTCTTTTTACCGATGTGCCACTGCAAAGACAGCCGATTTTTCCCGATCTCAAAAATTCCGATATTGAGTGAACTCTTTTGTAAGGATTAATTTCGACTTTTGAAGGCACAACTCTGAACTAAAATATTGTTTTCCCTATCATATTGGTTCAAAGGGTAATCTGACGCCACCACCAAAAATAAGCTTTACCTGTTTTCTTACAGATGCTCCCTGCAACTAGAGATACACCGTCAGATTTTTACTGTGCCTGTTATTTTGTTAACTCACTATATAAGCGTTGTCCAGTAAACACATCCTAAAAGACGTTAGAATTCTTAGCCAAACGTTTAGAGATTGATGTGGTTTGGTACTATGGCCAATACTGAGACTAACTGAACACATCTATTGTTATTCTGTAATTGTGCAACCCATTTGAGAAGATGCTTCATATCATATGCACCACCTAAAGGAATCTTGTTTCAAACACTTCCCACATTTCCTTATGATGGTGTTCGTATTTGATGTTTTTAATTAAAATCTTAATGAAACTAGCATCCTTTAATCAAATCACATTTCCAATCTTTCTGCTCACTCCTATGCAAATTTATTCACCCATTAAGTGCGGGTTACCCATCAAAGACTTGCATTTGCATAAATAATCAATTTTTTCTGGTTTTTAAAAAAATCAATTTCCCATCATTTAAAAAAATGCCAATGACCCTATCACTAAGGGTCATTACTTCCTGCAATCAAATCACTACCACCACCATCAGTACTGGAGGAAGAAGTGGATCAGATTTCACATACCCGCGATATGCATAACTCTATCCTCTCGGTCCTCTGCGAAATCAAAAGTGCAAACACACAGTAGTACCTACTTGCTAAACACCTTTAAAATTTTACCATAAATTGTTGCACAAACAATCTAGTGTCAGGATTCACGACATCCAGGACATGCTATTTATTAGAAAAATCTATGACCATATACAAAAAAATTACTCTCAACCCCTGCCAAATTTTGTCGACAGGAGAAAAAAAAACACAACCCATGGGTTAAAATCTGATCACGGCAAATAGGAAGATAATGGCAGAGGCAATGGGAAAGAAAAAAAAAGGAAAAAAAAACTGTGACCCATGTCAAGACCCTCAGCATAAATAAGAGACAAACAGATCTGAATATAAAAAACGGATGTGTGCATATTCAAAAGAGGATGTTTTATTAGTTTCGGGATAGGGGTAAGTAAGTGTATTGTACGAGTACGTAGTTGGTTCCTCATTTCCTCATTTCGCATATTGATGCTTAGTAAAGAGTATCCGTGAGACTCGCACTAAAGAATGGTTGTTCATTGGCAGTGGCAAACGAACCGTGGATGCATCTGCCGTCTTTAAATTTAATTTGTGAATACACACTTGAAAAATTGTTGTCAAGTTTCGAAAATGCAAAATGTACTATATTTTCTTCAAATTAAAAACAACTAACAAAGGTATAGAAACTAATAAATCATTTCAAATTAGTTACTTCCGAGTGAGGATTAATTAAAATTTTACTTAGACACAAAATCTTCTTTTGTCATATGTACTTATTTACTGTGATACAAATAAGACTTCAGCTGGTAGGTGCCTTTCATGAAGCGCTTTTAACAAGCTTTCACAGTCTTATTGATGCTAAGTAAGAAAATAAATCAACAACTACAATTCCATCATTAAACTGCAAAAGATGCCCATGAGGATATAATAAATTGGCAAAAACGCGTCGCATCTGAACAAACAATTTAAACAGATTCCTATTAACGCAATGTGATAAGAAAACCGTTTCTAATAGGATTTTCCTTATCTTTTACAGTCCCATTTCGCTGGTCTTTTTATTGTTTTAAGGGGTACTGAGCCTGCAGCCGTAAAGAGATATTGCGCCACAATATCAGTTTAAGATGCCAAGGAGATACCTACCATACTTTGCAGTTCCTTACCCAACTAAGATTTCTCTGAGAAAGTAATGACGATGATTATGGGGGAGGATCTGCTATGATCGCGAAGGTTTACAATTTACACCGGTTTGTAAATCAGCGAAGGACTCCGGGCTTGACAATTTCTTCGTTTACATCGTGTGCGAGTCTGAAAAATATTATTGGATACCGCGTACAGAGCAGATCAATATGTGGACTATTTCCAAATAGTAAATGTACTGGAACAGTACTCTTGCAGCGCCTCGCATGTTGTTCTCTGTGGTGATCTTAATTGCGCACTAGCGTTTCCTCGAAATTCGTGAATAGTTTTAAAGCGCTTAGCTTGTTTCCAGTAATACAAGTATTCCTACTCATTTCCAGGGTGACGTAAATAAACTTATTGAACATTTTTTTTTGGACTCCGGGCTTGACAATTTCTTCGTTTACATCGTGTGCGAGTCTGAAAAATATTATTGGATACCGCGTACAGAGCAGATCAATATGTGGACTATTTCCAAATAGTAAATGTACTGGAACAGTACTCTTGCAGCGCCTCGCATGTTGTTCTCTGTGGTGATCTTAATTGCGCACTAGCGTTTCCTCGAAATTCGTGAATAGTTTTAAAGCGCTTAGCTTGTTTCCAGTAATACAAGTATTCCTACTCATTTCCAGGGTGACGTAAATAAACTTATTGAACATTTTTTTGTCAGCGACACAAATAAGGTCATACTTTACAATCAAATCTCAGCCCCTGCCTTCTCCAGACAAGATATGATCTTTTTAACCTTAGATTTTCAAAATAAACCGACGGAGTTTAGGTCCCAGTTCAGAGATTATAAAAATCTAAATTACCAAGTTTTAGTGCACAACCTGCAGCGTACTGACTGGAATAATGATCGCTTCCTACAGTCAGTTGATGATAAAGTACTATCTCTTCAAGAGCAGATTAGATTTCTTTTTGATAAAAACATAGCTGTGAAGTCTAAGGTTGTTCGTAGATCATCGCCACCTGGGTTAAGCAGTAGTATCATGGGTATATAACTTAATTCGTGCGGTTTTTTTTTCAAAATTTGAACGTTTATTTAAGGAAAACATGTACAATAGTATAATTCAAAGTATTGCCCATCTGAAGCTATGACTTTTTCCCATCTTTCTGGCAATTTGTGGATCCCAACCCAAAAGAACTGCGCCGGCTTGGCAGCCAAGAATGAATCAAACCAATTTTTGATATTCTGCTCTGATGTGAACCGTATTTCAGTGAGGGCGTTCTGCATCGACCGGAACAAATGGTAGTCAGAATGGGCAAGGTCTGGACTATAAGGCGGGTGGGGTAAGACTTCCCATCGACTGTTTTCCAAATAGTTCTTAACCGGAATAGCAACGTGAGGCCGAGCGTTGTCATGATGGAAAATTATTGCCTCGTGTCTGGTCGCATATTCCGGGCGTTTTTCGGCCACTGCTCTCTTCAAACGGATTAATTGTGTTCGGTAGCGTGGTCCATTGATGGTCAAAATGGCAAAAACGCTCTTACTGCCAATTTTACTATATGGATGTGAGGTTTATGCTAAGGTTAATTGTGGAAGTAAAAGAAGGCTTAATGTTATCTACAACAATATCACTCGCTATGTGCATGGACTTCGTAGATTTGATCACGTGTAGCTTATTCAAAAGGTCTCGTCGGCTGCTCATTCGCTCTCTATCTTGTTCGCATGATATACTATAGTATAATGCAGACAACCTAGGTACTCAGGTTTAGATAATTTTTTCCGCGCTCGCAAAGGACTTTCGCTTTGAATCCAACAACCTACTCATGCCTAACCTCGGAATGCCAGTTCTTTGTTTATGCTGTCCGCGTGTGGAACTCATTGCCTACTGAAGTGAGAGGAGTATGAAACACGAAAAACTTTAAGTCTCTACTTTTGAGGCACTTAGCCAGCTTGTATAATTAGGAACCCTTTATCATTCAAGTTCTGTTCTTGCTATTTAAAATTTGTTAACTTAATATTAAGGCCTTCACTAATTTATAAGATTCATCTTAAAGTGAACAGCGATTTAAATATAAATATAAATAAATATACTCGTAAATAAATAGAGCTATGCATTCACGCAGTATGTGGTGTTTTTTGGCTAATTCTAAATTCATGTAGTTAAGTGATATCGAAGTTGACAGTGTCGCTTAAGCCCACTTTTGTAAAGTGGACTTAGTTCCATCCAAGTTGAGAAATATGTCCACTTCCTTATGGGAACTAAGTATCGCACACATTAGAAAATAGGAGAAGGAAACTAACTTTCAACTATTAGAATTTAGCCGAAAAACAACAATATGTTCCAAAAACGGAACGCGTCAGAATTGATTTAAGAAATTTCGTTTTAGAGATTCTTCTCTCAATGGGAACCAGCGTTCTGGTGGATCAACTGGAGCTTATGATGACTACATCAAACTAATACAATAATTGAGTCAGATCGTCGTATAACTGTGCCAGAAATTGCAGAGAGGTAAATTGCATAACACAAAATAGTTGGAAATCACTTTCTACGGCTTAGATTCATATTTAGGCTTTGGAGTACCCCTCTATACAGCAACATCTAAGATGTTGTTCTAAATTTCCGAAATTCAGCTTTCTAAGCATCCTTTTTTTCTTTTCTTTTTATAATTTGCGCGTGCTCAATGGATTTAAGTACCCTTAAAATGTTTGCACACAGCGCGGGCGAAGAAAGAGTGGTACCGATGACCGTTGGTTTTAAATATTTGAAGGTTGTAATGACTAGAAAATAAAGAGCTAGGCAGGGCATTCTATAAACGAGTTGTACGGCTCAGGAACGTATCACGATATTTTAAAGCACGTCCGAAACTAGGCTTGAAGGTATACTGATGAGCATTCACAGCGAGACGGGTGTTACCGTTAAAAGTTTGAAGGGGCGGAATGCAACTGGCGATTTTTATGGAGCGCTGATGGTGGATATAGTGATAAAACAGAGTGAGACACGAGACATTACGTCCATTATCTGAGTGATATTAGTATCACCTATGAGCTTTATCGCATGGTTTTGAATCCTATCTAGCAGGTGCAGAGATGTTTTGGGTGCACCCGACCAGATGTGGGCATTGTACTCGAATTTTGGGGGAATAAATGTCTTATATATTGAGGCCCGATCAAAAGGGGTGAACTATTTCTTACATCGCTTGAGGAAACCTAGACATTTCGCAGAATTTTTGACGACACCGAATATGTGGTCATTCCAATGTAAGTTGTCATTGACACACAAATGCCATTCATGGACAACGGTTGGGTTTTTAAATTTCGCTTTAATGACAGCGGACAGAATTGTGTTTTCTAAACATTAAATTCTAATCTGTTAGTGGTTCCCCAATTAGACATACATATATGCTGTTAAAATCAGTATTTATCAGTATCAGTTCTACACCCGTTCGTGATACGTGAGTCAGGGAACGAATATGAAAAGAAGAGGATACTGTAGTCAGCAAGGAAATATATTGGATTAAAAGTAGCACACAATAGATCATTTAAGAAAATCAAAAATAGTGTCGGAGACAGAACGGAGCCCTGGGGCACACCAGCATTTGTTTTGTGAATATCAGACCTGAAACCATCGAAGACACTTTAAATTGAACTTTTCGAACGTTTCATTGAAGAAGAGGGTCATCGATCCCAAAAGCACGCTTTTTCGACAAAAGAGCCTTATGCCAAACTCTGTCAAAGGCCTTAGACATATCAAGTGCAACTATTTTGCTTTCGCTTTGGTTCCACTTTTCGGTGAAAAATGCTATCAGATCACCAGTGAACCTGTTACTACGAAAACCGTAGCATTGAGAAATTTTTGTATTGCGAGCTGACGGTTTATCAGCGTTTCCATGACCTTCGAAGAAAGGGACGGTAAGTGCAATGGCTCTGTAGCAGTCTAGGTATAGGGACGAATGCTGTTTTCCATCCGCTTGGAAAGAGTCCTAAGGAGTACGGTTGATGAAAAAGCTTACGCAATGGTTTTGCCAGCGTGGAAGAACACCTCTTCAGAAAAAGGGCAGTTGTTCCATCTGGATCAGCGGATTTGCTACTACACGAGTACGAAAGTAGATTCATCCCATTGAAAATTCGACGCATTCAAGTGTAGGGGGAGACAATGCACAATCTGGAAGTGTTGAGCTGGCCGCAAAGTGTGTAGCAAGCAGATTGGCCTTGCCCAAAGAGGTGACAGCTGGAATGTCATTGTAAATTAACTTTGGGATGGAGGACGAGGCAGATTTTGTAATACTTTTGGCGAGCGGCCAAATATGTTTACTACTTTTGGGACATTGTAGTTCTTTTTGCTTCAACTTTTGGTCGTATTGAAATTTCAAACGCTTAAGAAAGACGTTGCAGTCAATCTTGACTCGTTTAAACGTTTTTCGGTTTTCCTCTGTCGGGTTGGTCTTGAAGGTTTTTTTTTTTTTTGGTTTGATACTCTTCATCCGATGAGGGATAAAGGGTCTCATTCTAAAGAGAATGGTGTCTGTGATCATACCAGCAGCGGCATCCACGTCGTTATCTAGGAAACACAACGACCAATTGGCTTTCTCGTATTTGTGTAGTCGGTGTACGAGAAGCTAGCTGATATGTCACAGTGGTCCGTGGAGTCTAGAGAGTATAGCACATTGACTTTGTATTTGTCAGTGTGAGAAGTTAAAAACATGTGCAGGGTGTCAGCGGTATGACAACCGACGTCTGGTATTCGCGTGGGCTCATTCACAAGCTGCGTTGAGTTGTTTCTGCAGCGAAGATCTCAACACACCGTCTTTCGGGTGTTGTCTGTCCAGAATGTCGGAGCCACCTAGAATTATTTATATTGAAATCACCCGTAATGAAGATTTTAGTCTGAGGATATAGGGATACAATTGTTTGTATGGAGTAAGACACCGCATCGGACTCGTTAAAGGTCGGATTGCTGTCCAGTTTGGGGCTTCTCTGTAAATAAAGCAGTAGAGAGATGGAATTGAATTCCAGATAGTTACACGGTTAGGATTTTTTTTTTTAAGCTTCATCATTACGTACGTAAACAGCGAGACCGCGGTGAGAGAAGAATAATGGCACTAGGTCGTAAGCAGGCAGCTTCTGATCATAGTGATCTGAGAGGTTTGGGCATGGATCTACCTGTGTTTCACTAATTGCTAAAATAGCTGGTCTGTATTTATAGACGTGGACGTACGCAGAAAAGTGATTACTTTTTAGCCCGCGAACATGAGCTATATCCCATCTAAATTCCCGGGTCATTATAAAAAAAAAGACAAACTCAAAAAACACAAACACCGTCAATTTTTTTTATTCGAAAAAGCGTTTTGTAGGGATACGCTCTATTTTTAACTATCTATATTTTTTAGGACTAAGGAAACAAGAGAGTTATCTATAACTGACCCCTGTTACTGACATCCAAGCTCACCCAAATGGTATGAGGCTACATTTGGATGAGCTGAGTTTGATTGGCTTTTTATTGAACGATGAATCCCTTCTGTTAATTTTAAGAGACAGACTCCTTTGTGGCCGAATAAGGAAGCGCTTCTTAAGCCAAGCTATCCTTTGGTGGTGACTATGTATAAGATCTTTTCAAGAATTCAAGCTCTCGGCTTACGATTATTTTTTCTGAAAATTGTGTTTTAATCTCTGATTTTATGTCCGTAAACTTGCATTAACTATACAGTGTTCATGAATTAGAGCAGTATCCTTCTCTCATTAGTAGGCTACTGTAATGTCAAACAAAACAATACTTCTGATGTTTAACAAACTCTTTAATTAATTGTTAGACACTAAACTGAATAGGTACACACGCCGCGGATAACTTCTATCGATGTTTTCCCCTCGTGGCTGTCATAAGGTGGATGTCTGACAGATGTCGCAAAACAGGCGTGTCAAAGATCTGTCACACTGTAAGGGTATGTTTCTACCCACCTCCCATCTCTCTTCTTCAAATCAATAAGCTAGACGCTACTGTGGTCTTACCACTCTACCAAATTTTGTTCTTGTTTCTGAGGCTTTTGCTACAACTGGTTGTGGCTGGTGTGCTGGTAATGCTTCACAAATTGGGCGGTCAATTGTAGCTGCTGGTGTGTCAGTCTGTGCTAACGCTTCATTTGAGCCTACCGTGTTATAACTGCCTGTGCTGGCTTAATGTTTGCCGAATTCCTGCGATATTTGCTTCCGTTATCATCTCAGAGAATGTAAGACCTTGGATGTAGCCGTTGTTCTACTGTGGTTGGCTGCTACTCTTTCTTGTTGGGTAATTCTGTGGAAGCGATTTAAGCGAATGCCCAATAATCGAGCTGGTGACGAATGGATCGGTTTCTTAAAAATCGTTTCAAGGGTTTGTGATCAGATTCGACAACTAGATCTTGCCAACTAGATGATATAATTTTAAAACTGGAAGCTCGGGTATTAATATTTTCATTTTGTCAATTTGTTGTGTGTCCCATACTCTTGGTCTTGATTTCGCCAGCAGTGAGCGAAGAGGAGCTGTAATTGACGAAAAATTTGCAATAAATTTTGCTCAGATAAGTAAATTTACCGAGTATTCGTTACAGTTCCTTTGCTAGAAAGCACATTTCGATTTGTTGGGTACCAGTTCATTTTCTTTCAAAACTTCTTCCGTCACTCGTCGAAACTCTTCGATTGTTTTAGAGTGGAAATTTTCACATTCCGAATGTGCGCAAGCATTGACTCTATTTTGTTTTGGAAAATTTCCGGATCTGAAGAAACTCGAGTGGAATTCGCTTGCAGCTATATGTCAATATTTTTTTTGTTCAATCTGAAAGCTGGACTTGGCAAAACCCTTTTTTGCAGTCTAAAATCGTGAAGTATTTGGCGCCTTTAAGTTGGGCGGCGATTTCTTCTATAGACTGCGTTGGATGGTAACGGTGAAGAATGTTTTTGTTTACCGATGTGGGATCAATGCAAATCCGTATCTTACGAGTATTGTCTTTTCGTACGACCACCATTGGTGACACAGAGGAAATCGCTTCTATTACACCAAGCTGAACCATTCTATCTCGTTCCTGTTTTACCTGATCCCTGATTTTGCAATGGATACGCCGAGGAGGGCTTACTTCGAACTGGGGATTGGATACCAAATCTATATCGTACACAAAGTGGATGGCTGCATCGCCTAGGCCTTCAAATAAATCATTTTCCATATTCATCACATTAATGCGGTTTATGAGGCCTAGCTTAACGCAAGCATTTACTCCTAGAATGGGTTGAATGTTGCATCTACGACTTTAAAAGTGATTTTACATTCTTTGTTGGCGATTTCACAAGGTACTATTACTTTTCCTAGAATGAATAAACGGTGGTTAGTAAATGAAATAAGGTTTTCTACCTTGCAGGGTCGTATCACTGCACGACATTCTTCGGCAATTTTTTTTGGCAGCACATTGCATTGTGCACCAGTATCTAGCTTGATCGGGTAGGTTTTTGTCGATATGGAAATGGTCTCAGAAAATTTGTCTAGTGAACACCTCTGGGTTTTCCGTGTCAATCAGCCGATCGTCAAGGAACTGTCGTTGCTGTCAATCCACTTTTTTAGAGCTCTGTAACTGGTGGTCATATGTTGTTGTCGATGCTGTGAAGCACGTTTTTTTCGAAGTGGTATTTCCCATTACACTTTTTGCATAGATGGTTGTATGCTGGACAACTACGGTAGCTGTGTTTTGTTCCGCATTTGCGACAGTCAAAATTCTTTCTTGGCTTCTATGGTGTTAACTTTCCCAGATAATTCACTTTCTTCCCGTTTTCGTCAATGATCTGCTCCGCATCTTTTTGTGTTTGCTCTGTGGACTGACATATTGCAATCGCTTTAGCCAGTGTTATGTCTTCCGAGAGCAGCTTTGTACGAAGTTCATCATTGATAATCCCGAGTATAAGCTGATCACGTAATATGCTTTCCAGAAAGCACAATTTATCCGCAGCCTAGCCATTAGTTCCTCGATGGTCTCATTTTCTTGCTGGGTAATTCTTTGCAATTTGTACCTTTCGAACGTAGTATTCAATTTGGGGGTGAAATAAGCTTGGAACTGGTCTTTTACCATGTCAAGCGTGACTTCACCTCCTGCATGTGGTATTGCAAAGGTGTTAAAAATCTGAATCGCAGAGTAGCCGATCGCAGACATGAAAGTTGCAACTTGGATATTATCTGGTTTATTAACCATACCCATAGCTGTCCTTATCGTGTTCTATGACAGGACGCCTCGGTGGGCGAAGGAAGTTGCAGGTTTCATTACCGATGTCGACCATTTTATTTTTATTTTTTTCCTTTATGGTCAAACGGGTTTCGGCACCATGTAATGTTAAATAAAACAATACTTCGGATTATTAACAAACTCTTTAAGTAATTGGTAGACACTAGACTGATTTTGTACACACGTGTTGGATAACCTTTATCCAATATGTTCCCATCGTGGCTGTCATAAGGTCTATATCTGACAGACGTCGCAAAGCATGCGTACCAAAGATCCGTCACACTGTAAGGGTATGTTTCTACAACCTCTCAGCTAGCAAAAAAGTCGTATTAGTGGTGGAGATTTATCAGTATCACCACCATCGCTATGAAAATGGCTCTGGCTTTATGAGCACGATGTCCACTACTTTTGATCCCTTGCTCAGTAGAGTGATAAAAGATATTAAGTTTTAAGAATCAGATTTACGTTGTTATTGCGCACTTATATAACAAATCAAAATAAATACATGTGCCCTAAGGATACCATATTTTTGCATCCAAAACCTTCCATCCGGTAGCAATATTTCTTCGTTTTGACTTTCCACATCGGTGACGGTATCAGATTAAATTTGTATCCTATTATAGTATCACCGCATATGCAATCGTGTCCAAGTAAAGACTACGTTTTCAGATACGAGTATTTTCTAGCAAACTTTTAATTTCATTAATTTAATTTATTCAAATCTAGAGCTGTACAGATATCTCATATTTGCAGGGACGAATTGACTTTGAATTTTTCCTCCGATGCATGGTGTGAGGATAAAGCAAAGTCTATCTGTTGGCACGCCTGTTAATGCAGCAGTCTGCCTAAAGATTAGCTAGAAATTGTCTATCATAAGTCTTGTGTCTGAGAACTCGTACCTGAAGATCACGTTCATTCTGGTCAGGTATTTGAATAACTGCCCACCTAAAGTTTCCATTGGGGTATTACAATGTTTCTATCTCACAGGCATGCGCAGGAGTCAAGTGGTTGCTGGGCTCACTGATTCCCAACACAATGTTGGGATTAGATGGCAAGGCTGCCATTCGGGCTCGTGATCTCGGCCGACTAGCATTTTGATCCTAAGTAACAGCCTTGATTTTCGCCCCTGGCCAAACACCTCTCAGTTCAAGAGTGGACATTTGACAGAGATATGCGGATCTTTCATCTACACACGCGATGAGTTTGATCCGGCTGTGATATCATCTCTCACCACGAATTCGATCAGGGTTTTCGTTAATTACTCTCCCCTATTCATTACTTCAGTCTGTTACGGCCCTAATAAGTAGTTTTTTGGACAGACTGATTAACTCTCTGCGGGTCGGAATGCCACTATAGCGAGCACACGGTTTCCAGTCTACGAGCAAAGGACAAGGGAAAAGGAATGGGTTCTCTGGGAAAAAAAAATACAACAAGCATGCGAAGCGAAGGGTCAAGGAAATGGAGAGGTGTTTCTCCAGAAAAAAGTTCGGAATTTCTACGGAAGGTACAAAAAAAATACGTGTCAAGATTATATGAGCCCAACAGAAATCCGAAAAATGAGTATAGAAACCTATTAGTGTAGTCACGGTTGGTGATCAGAATATTGAAAAGAGAATTCTGTAGACAATTAAACGGCGGGGATGACGTAATACGGCTGTGTGGTTTAAGGAACTCGACCAAAATAAAGTAAATGCATATTTCAAATTATATATAACACGGCTGCCGGACCGGACGTCTGCCTGAAAAGTAATTAAGCTGATCCAGGCATCAGTCTCCATAACAGGACGTACGATCTTGTCTATTGTACGCCTGTCAATGATCAAATTAGTCTCTACTGGTCCGATTTTAGGACCGGTAAGTTAGCAATAGACCAAATATTCACACTTCTGCAGACCCTAAGGGAAACCTAAGAAGATCGGTAATCACCCCATCTTTATCCATTTCAATGCAGCATATGGCATCATCTAAAGAGGCAAGTTATTGTGTTGATTATACAGAATAGCGATGGAGAACGCTCACTGCTACATAAAGGTCGAAAACAATCTCACTGAAATAATTGATGTCAAAAAGTTATCAAACTTGCACTATTTTTTTAAATTGTAGAAGCCAACGCAGGAGTCATAGTTTTACAAAAGCCTGTGCAACTGTGCAAATTTACTACCCTGTCTTTACTGCAACGTAACCTTGGCTTTATTTGCTGAGGCTTTCATCCACAATATTTGGTTTTCCAAGTCTTCCAAATATTGCTCCAATGATATCCCTGAATCGTGTTTGATTTTTTTTAATTACCTAAATAATTACAATTCATTATCGTCAGTATAAATTAAACTCCGTTATTCTACTTCTTTTATCTTTCGGTGAGGAGCCAAATACTGGTACAAGAGCTAGTCCTTATAAAGTATTTAAAAAAGCAATGTACTTTCAAAAACAGGCTCAAGAACTACTATATACGTACATCACTCGAATTCTTGTTTGACATGTGGTCTGATGAAATCACTTCTCATGTTTTGGTGGGACTCTCTAGAATGTCACTATTAAGATGCAGTTCATCTGAAAATAGATCACTCCATGTGTATGATCCATTGGATTCAGTTCACGCACTCATACTCAACAAATGTATGTTTAAGTATATATGTAGATGTACATACGTTCCAGATTAGATAGTTTTGGACAACAGATTTAGTGAGTACCCAGGTTGTGGATAGGCCGTCTCGCTCAACACCACATTGAAAGGACTACGGACTACTCAAGCTGGCGCATCCACCGACACAAGCATTTATCTAGTGTGCATTTTCCAGCAATTAGAAAACGACGCCTGTGACAGTCGCGGTTGCATTTTCCCATTGAACTTGACTTTGACTGTACTTTTGGATACGGGATGTGCCTATGTTTGTAGCGCGATCGCTCATACTCCAGCCCAGCCCATGTGTATACATTTGAAAAGGCAGTGCCAAACGTCTGACATATACCCAGCGACCCGGCGAGGCGACAGCGGCGGAGACGTAGACTCTTTGCGAGCGTTCTATAAATAAAAATCCGTGGATGCGTGTATCCGTTGTGTTACGAATGGGAGCAAACATAATCATTGGCGCGTTTTCAGGGACAAGGGTAGGGATCGGCCCGGGACAGCTTCTCGTTGCTCGTTGTGTACCATGTGAGCTCGGTAAATTGTGTGTGTTTTTTTTTGGTCGCGGAATAAATATTGGTCGAACCTTATGGAACGACGTTGTTGTCTTCCCATCATTTAGATCATGAGGGTGGCTATTTTTAGTGTCCCATGTGTTTTTTAGGGACAAAGTTAGGCCAACACAACTGCCGTTGTCGTATTGACAAAGAAACGCCAGAGGAACATTGAGGACGAATCGCGCTGGTCGCCGCTGCCGTCTTACGATGGGGCTATCACAGATGAAGACCAAAGGAAACTCTCACTAACTGACGGTAGCTGATGGTGGCGTATCCCTTGTCATTGCTAGTGTATGTTGATGGAAAAATGCATGACATCCACTTTGTCTGGAGAATTTATTTATGTCCATTCCATCTGTGAAAATAGAATATCCCATTCTCGGCGACGGGATATCGTATAGGGCAGTTTTTCTTTATGGTTTTCCCCGTTATCGTTGTAACGACTGGAGAGCAAACATCTTCTTGTGGCCTGAAATGGAAATCTTTTTGAAAAAATGCATCCCCGCTGTATGGTTGGATAAAGTATTTTTTTCCCAAAATATTTAGCCTAGGTTTGGTAAAATTCTTTTGCCGATTTTGTTTGCGTGTGGTACGAAAGTTGATGAAGGCTTTTGAAACCTCTTAAATATCGAAAATAAGGCACTGCAATTTTCGTATTGGGCGCAGTTGAGTGGATTTTAAAACGTAGTTTTCGAAATACAGAAAAAAATACTTTTGAGTCAAAGGTGATGGTCCTTTAAATATCACATCTCCTCAGTGCACACAATGAAAAATGGTAGGAAGTTAAGAAATCAATAAGCTTCAGCTGAACTATTATAATATGATAACAGTTAAACTGCCATTGATAAGTGAAAACTTAAGTTTAGATTTCGATCTTGAAAAAGAAGGGACTGTTCAAAATATATAAATGTCAAGAGCCTCATTGAATTATCGTCAGATATTTATTTTTTATTTTTCTTTTGGAACAGAGCACCCAGACAACGAACTAGCCCATCATACTCCTTGCAAGTTCGTTTTAATGGAATTTCTCAGTGTTTCTAAGACGAGTGAATGCGTCAGTTCTACCTTTCTTTGGCTGCCTCATCGTGGAAGCAAGACTTAAGAGTCAAATATCCTGAAGTTCTGAAAAGAACTCAGGTGAGACGTCGAAATCTAGCCAAAGACGTCGAAACTATACTTAAAAGGGTTAAAGTGTAGAGGTGACCAAATGAATTATACTGCAAGTGGTAGTCGCGATAGCGACAATTCACCCGTGGTCTTCTCGACTATAGCCGGGGCATGGATTCTGAACCAACATACCAAAACACCAGTCGATTTAGGCGCTGAATCTGGAACTGCTGGATCGCTTGATTCCTGCAGCTCTTTCTACGACACGTTCAGTAGTTTGAGCTAGAACGATGAAGAGAGTACCGGAGAGGCCCTGTCTGTTACGGTTAAACATTACAGACCGACCAGAGTGCAGTTATTGACGGCTTGTCTCGGTAAACGATTTTGCATGGCACAAAAAAAACGGCAAGTGCTGTCGAAGGCGCGAGTGCTAAAGGTCTCACTCCCCCAGCGGCGACGACGAACAGATCGGCGTATGTAACACCCACTGAAATCGGCCATTCTCTCGGATTTGAAACTGCACCCTTTTCTTCTGTCCCGAACGAAGAAAGTTTCCTGCGCTCCCTCTGTCGATGGACCTCTACGCGCACGTTGCCCAGTTAAACCGGTGCTGCAACCAATAAAGGCTTAACGATGTCCGGTTAAGGCCAGCGCTATAACCAGCAATGGTCGCAGTTCTAGTCCACGGAAGTCGGCTAATGCGGTGTAATTCCCACTGAGAAAGAACAACTGCTGCTCCACGCAGCAAACTCTTGGATGGTTGAATAAGTGAATAAGAAAAATATAAAAATAATTATTCATCTATCATGTCATAGGGTATAACTGCCGTCTGCCAAAATAAAATTAAATTAGTAGAAATAAGTGAAACATTTTTAGTAGAAGAAGATTATAAATTATATTTAAACCATTTAAAAAGCTTCGAATCTGTTTGGAATTCCGCTTTAAAACAAAATAAACAAAATACACGAGGAAGAGCAAGTGGGAGATGCTTCTTTGGATACAAAAAACATAGTTCTAAACACAAAATACCCTTTGAATTTGAATCGGTATATGATATTAAACTTTTAAAAATATCAATTGAATCAAACAAACTATATATACTACCAATTTATATCAACTTGTAACAACTGGGAAAGAGATTTTGGTGCGTTAGTTGAAGCAATTGAACACTGTAAATACGACGATATGATAATCATCAGTGATCTAAATGCCAGAATAGGAAAAGAAGAGGGAAGAGAAAATAGATCCGCAGGTAAAGTGAAAAAATCAGAAGATGGAACTATAAATGCAAAGGGATTAAAACTGTTAGAATTATGTGATTCTCATGGATTCCATATGACTAGATGGTACAAGCAGTTCAGATTCCAGTGGAAAGTATACGTTCATAGGACAACAAAGGTGTTCAGTCATAGATTACTGCTTGGTACGAGGATTATGGATTTCCTTAGTAAATGATTTTGTAGTTTTGATACAGCAGTTCTAAGACCATATGCCTTTTGTTGAGGAGTTTGGTACTTCACCAACAGAAAGAAAAGATACAAGAACGATACAACTACGTCATCAACTTGCAGACATCTGCTCAACTTGATATAATGGATATCGACAATTTAATAAAAATTTCTTGCCTGTCAAAAATACAAGCTTATCAAAAAAGATACATTTGTAAAGAAAAATGGTTTGACACTGAGTATGAAGCAGCGAGAAGAATATCTTTTGGGTGGCTA
This sequence comes from Volucella zonaria, assembly GCA_963966105.1. NCBI lineage: Eukaryota > Metazoa > Arthropoda > Insecta > Diptera > Syrphidae > Volucella > Volucella zonaria. Next base: position 49,508,994 of record OZ014532.1, on the reverse strand, counting down.
AAAGTTTTTCGAATGATGGGGGATATGTTCTTTAAAAGAATGTACTACCAAACAAATACAGCTTTTTAGCAAAGCTGTATGAAAAAAAAGAAAAGATTTTTTGAAAACGAAGCTCTAAAGTCGGTAAACTGTAAAGATACAAAGGAGTTCTGGTGTGCGATTAAAAAATTCAACTGTAGAGCACCCCAAATTGGTACTCAGCTAGACGCAAGGATACTGATGAACCACTTTCAAACGCTGTTGAACCCACAAAGTAGCATACTGCCGTTTCACTACGCAAAGCCATTAATTAAAAATGAAATATTAGATGCACCTAATACACAGAGAGAAATATGTACTTTTGAAAAAACTTCAAGATGAGAAAGCACCTGGAGCTGATCGGATACCTATTGAATTCAAACAAGCCATAATATATCCAATTCAAAAAAAAAGACAATATAGCTGATCCCGCAAATTATCGTGGAATATCTTTCCTTAACTCATTTTACAAGGTTTTCACAAAACTTTTAAATGAGCGTATGTCAATTTGGATCGAAAACAACAATTTGATCAAAGAATTCCAAGCAGGTTTTCGGAACGGTTATTCAACCGTAGACAATATTTTCGTACTGCAAAACATTGTTGGACACTCCTCGAACAAAAAAAGAAATTATTCGTCTTTTTCCTTGATTTCAAGGCAGCCTTCGATAATATCGATCGAAAAGCTTTAATATTCAAACTTTATAACGCTGGAATGAGCCAAAAGTTTGCGAGTTCCCGCACCACACCACCGTGTGGCCCTCCCATTGTTCCGATTTGAGTTTTGATTTTTGTTAAGTTGGTAAGTGAGTTTTTAACATTCTCTCAAAATCTTAGCAACATAGCTTGACATTTGCAAAAGTTACGTAGCCAAGAGTACATCTATCCATGTGTGTGTTGCCGATTTTTTACAATTTTAGAAATGGTTTTAAATTTGCAACAACGAACTTGTATTCAGTTTTGCGTAAAAAACGGATTTAATGGTGCGCGAACGTTGAAAATGTTGGAAAAGTGTTTCGGCAACGATTCTCTAAAGAAAACGGTCGTTTATCAGTGGCACGAGCGGTTCAAAAGTGCTCGTGAGTCAATCGAAGATGGTGAACGCAGTGGCAGACCATCGACATCGAAAACCGACGAAAACATTGATGAAATACAAGTAAAAGAAATGTTGGTCAATAACCGCAAATTAACCATCAGAGAGATAGCGGAGGACTTGAACATTGCCTATGGATCCGTCCAAGACATTTTGGTTAATGATTTGGGTTTCCGTCGTGTAGCATCAAAGTTGGTGTCAAAAGACCTCAATTTCATGCAAAAAAGAGACCGTGTTGACGTCGCAAAAGAGATGATTTATGAGGCTGAGTCCGATCATCAAAAGAATCATTACTGGAGACGAGACGAGATGGCTTATGAGTACGACCCGCAATCCAGACATCAGGTGAGTGAATGGCGTTCACCAGATGAGCCGAGACCAAAAAAACCACGTCGTTTTCAGTCAAAAAAGAAGGCAATGCTCACGGTTTTCACGGACTACAACGGTGTAGTGCATCAGGAATTTTTGCCAGAAGGCCAGACAGTAAACAAAGAGTGTTATTTGGGCGTTATGAAACTTTTGCGTGAAGCAATTCGCCGAAAGAGACCAGAATTGTGGGCAGGAAACGCATGGATTTCGCACCATGATAACGCACCGTCGCACAGTGCCATCATTATTCGTAATTTTTAGACGAAAAATGCAACAAATACCATCCAACAGCCACCGAGTTCACCTGAGTTCGCTCCCTGTGACTTCTTTCTGTTCAATCGAGTTAAAAAACCACTACGGGGAACGCGTTTCAGCAGCCGAGAGGAAGTAATGGAAAAATCGCAGGAAACACTGATGGACATACCGAAAACCGAATATAAAAAATGTTTCGAGGATTGGATCAAGCGCTGGCATAAGTGTGTTGCAGTCGATGGGGATTACTTTGAGGGGGACAATATACATTTAGATGAATAAACTTGTATTTTTAATTTTCTGAATAAATTCCGGGAACTTTTCGATCAATGTGGTATATACGAGAACAAACAATCGAATGTGTGGAGCGGGACCGAAACATCAGAATGGTTTGAAACAACTATGGGAGTACACTAAGCCCATATCTCTTTGCTTTGTGCATGACCTTACCGACTTTTTACCTGGAGGAATAGAGATTGCAGGACATTTAATAAAGGCACTTTTATTTGCAGATGATGTGGTTCTATTTGCATATTCACCAGAGTCCTTACAATTAATGATTAACCGTCTTGATTTGTACTGCCAATTATGGAATCTTACGGTTAACCTTACAAGATCAAAAATTTAAGCTGGTAGAGAGTGCAGAAACGAAAAATGGTATCTCAACGGACAGCCCTTTAAAATTTTGAAGACCTATAGATATCTTGGGGTGACAATAGCTAGTAATCTCAGTAAGGAGCCTCATCTAAAGGAAAGACTAATAAAAGCGAAAAGTGCCATATCGGCTAAATGGAAAAAAATGCTTTTCAAACAACTAATTGACCACAGCGTAAAGTACAAGGTTTTTCAAGCTGTATCAGAATTTGTTATGACGTACACAGCGCAATCTTGGGGATACTGCCAATATGAAACGGTAGAGAAACTCTTTAGATGCTACATAAAACGATGATATAATTTACCAAGTACAACACTAAACTATATGATCAATATTGAGACATTACTGTCACCGCTTTTCATTAAATCATTAAAATCGCATGCAGATTATGTAATAAAAGCTTTAGGACTGTCGAACGATAGACTTCCAAAAATAATTGCGAAGAAGGTAATGGAAAGGAATACGCTCTGGTATAAAAAACTCGTAGAACTAGCAACGTACTGCAGATTCGAATGCAATTTAGCTTATGGAAACGATAGATACCGCAAGGATGTACTTGGCAATCTTATTGCCAAAGTAGATGAACAATACAGAGCTGATTGCGTAAATATGGCTTCATCGTCCGTTCACCGAGCTAGTAGCTACATAAAGCGTTTTAAAACACAATCTGTTTGAAAAAAATTATTTCCACAATGACAACAGCAAAGAACTAATTTCGGCTGTTTTTAAGATGAGAGGCGAACTAATACGCCTTAATTATATCCCACATCGTCCAGATCTACCAATTTATTGTAGTCTTTACAACTTAACTGGGAGAGAAAACTTTATACAATTCATCGGAAAAATGCCCCATCCTTAAAGAAATAAGAAGATATTTTCTAGGAAACGACACAATACCTGAGGAAGAAATTATAGAATATCTATGTAAACTACGAAAGTGATGTAAAACAACTTTTTTACTTCTATAAAGCAGCAACCAATTACCGTAGTAAAATTATTACTGAGAACTTTTAACTTTATAAAAATTAAATTAGTATACTATTTTTTATTTTTTGCTTTTTTACATATCTTTAAATTCTTTTAAATTCAAAAATTGAATATACGAGTACTTTAAAGCAAACATGTTATTAAATGTTTAATTTCACGTCAATCAGGCAGACGGCAAAGCCATGCTTAATGATTTTTGTAACATAAATTTGTATTATAAACAAGAAAACAAACAATAAATCTAATCTAACCTAAAATCTAACGAAAATCTTGCTCATGGAAAGTAAGACTTTCGAGGTTTCAGACAAGCAAAACTCGCGCGCCCCATTTTCTGTATTCCGTTGATCGGCGTGGACGTGGTGGGTGCTGATACTGTAATCACTTTATCACTGAAGCTATTACTCATATTTTTTCGCAAGACTGAATGATTTCATTAAAAGGATCTTACAAAGAGCACAATGGAAAAGTCTTTTGTCTGGGTGCTCTTTTTGACAAAAAAAAAGCGCGTCAGTAATAAAATACCTGCAGCCTGAAGCGAGCGTAAACCGGACATTCACAGATGTCGAGCGGTGTCGTCATCACTTTCGTAACAAGCTTCGCGGGATGATGTGTACGAGTAGTTATGTAGTGCTCCGTGTCGTGTCGTGGCACCAGTACGCAGCCTGCAATCCTTCCTACTGAAGGACAGCAGGATGGCCGCTGACCTCTTAGAGACAACGAGAAGTTCAATGGCGATTTTATTTCCCTTTCTATTGTGACCTGAGGCCCAGACAAGACTCAGTGAATTTATCTTTCTGACTACGTTCAGTAAAGTTTTGCACTCTCGACCTATCTTCGAAATCGTAAGAGAGTTCATCAAGGCTCTAAGCGTCACTACACATCCAAACGCTTTGCCCCCTTCACCGATACTTCATGATATAGTTTGAAGCCATATGGAAAATGCATATATCTCGCTTGGAAGATAGGCGCAAGTTTTTCCAACGAGGAGTGGAAACCGACGTTGTCGTCCTCCAGAAAGATGGCGCTGGTATCGCAAGTCAGTTTTTTAGCTATTCATGTGGACCGGACTACATTCATTTTCTGGTTCAGATTCTTGCCGAAACCAGTCTTGACCACAGGGAAATTCGATTTCATATTTTTTTCCGCAGCAGGAGTTGTGGTGTCACTGCATCAGACGGCATTTCCATAAGACCAGAGTCATAAGAGAGTCGGCGCGCAAGGTCATCAGAGCTCTAGGGCGTGTTGTACCAGAGACCACTACTTTGTAAATGGAAGATGGCTTTGAGAGTACAGACCGCGATATGAATATCAAGACGAGCGAGATTCAACAATGCACCTAGAGCGGAGCCAGGCATGCTGGGGAAAGGCCCCATGTAGCAGAGACAGACCGTTCTTTGGAGTCTGGTAAAAGCAGTAGTAACAAGGTTGTACTACCAGACAACCGACGCATGGGATATAATTGGTCTTATCATAGTCGTGTAGATGCAAATGACTCTTCTGGGTGGTAGGACCCATAGCTGGCCGACATATCCTTTGCGCGCCCAGAAGGCCGATAGCGTCTGAGAGGTTTTCGACGTAACATGTTTAATCCATAGAAGTTTGTTATCCACGTTGACAATTAAATAGTGATGCTTTTAACCACTAGATGAGTCAGACTAATCAACTTCCTCCTCCTCGTAAAGAGAACAACCTCAGTTTTCAGGGGACTGACTGAAACCCCCTTTCCAGTGCACTAATCATCGATCATTTTTAGTGGTGCCTGCGTCTTCGCTAGACACGATCCGACAGACAGTGCAGCTACATTCTCGAATGATTTGGCATAGGCTTCAGAACTATTGAGCACGTTGACCAGTGAATTGACCAACATACACCACAGCAGTTGAGAAAGAACGCCGCCTGCAACCCCTTTTATCCACGTCATAACATATTGGCCACACTCAACATCCACAATCAATGTCTTATTCGCCAGCATTGCTTTTATCCACAAAACTAGTGATTCGTATACGCCGCGTTGTCTGGCTGAGTTACACAGGCCATTGAAAGTTGCGTTGTATATTCAATGTCAATGAAAATGCACAGGGCGTGTTACTTCTTGTCGAGTGCGCCTTCAACTCTGCCTACCAGGTTTTGTAGCGCACTATTGCAAGCGGTTTAACGTTGATAAGCGTGTTGCATCTCAGACATTGGATGCATTCGCAAAGTAGTTTTGCGTACATGGAGCTCGACCATTCTCTCCATAGTCTTCAACACGAAGGAAGTCAGAATTTTAGGTCTGACGTTCTTGGCGAGCGTGTATCCCTCTTTTCCGATTTTCCGTATAAAGGCTACACACACTGTTCGACAGGGTTTCGGGATGTATGCCAGTGGCAGGTTAGCAGTGAAAATTTTTTTGGAGAGTTGGGTATATGTCTTTAACTGACAGGCGACTTGAAGCCCTCAAAGGAAGCAACAGCATATTTAATGGCCTCATTTGTCACTACACGCAATGAAATATGCCAGTTACAGAGTGCTGTGCTTTCAACTCACTAGCAGCTTCGTCAATAGGTGCTGGATGTAGCCTGGTTCTGATTAGGTTACGTGGGAAGTGAGCCTCAATCATGAGACGGACAGTCGCTAGTTTCGACTCAGTGTAGGTGCCATCAGATTTCCTGTGTGATTCCAGACTAGATGATCTTCCGCTTTCGAGGACTTTGACCACGCTACTGGTTTCACCGACAGTTTCGTTCCTTTCGCAAAAATATTTCTAAGAGGCAATCTTAATAATCCTTCTTATACTCTTACGAGTATATTCTCTTTCTTCGATCTGTAAAGACTCCGGTCTTGCTCCGAATTAATCTTAAGCGACGTGTTTAGAAGTTTTCTGGTTTCATTACGTAGTTGGTCCAGATTGTTGAAAAATTCCGCGATTTTAAAATTTAAATAATTACTCATGAAAAGGGTACCGGGCTACCGGCAACCAAACTGACTTTAACTATGAGTATAAGGGAATTCGGCAGCGAACCGCAACCACACATTTAGTACCAAAAAGGTTGCTCACCTTAAAATTTTATCAAACAAGAACGCTTAATTTAAAGACCAATGGAAGGCCCACGATTCCGCCTTGGGGTCGTTCCTGTCTGGTCATCGGGGTTGGTGAGGGGGTGCATACTTTTCACCACAGTCGTTAAGGATACTGTAGTCTCGTTGGCCGTCTTTGGGGTTAAATTTCTTTTCTCGTCTTTTGGGGCTTCCCATCTATGTTCCTTGATGTTGAGGATGATCCGGGATATGTCTCGTCTTCTGAGTGTCCCTTCTTCGTGATTGTTCGTTTGTTTCGGGGGTGGTTTGTTTTCTTTTATTTTTGTTTGTTGGTTGGGTAATTGTTCCTTTAGTTTTGTTAGTATGTATTCCTTTGGCTTTCTGTTTTTTTTGTCCTTTTTGTTGTAGTGTTTTTCTTTTTCTAACTTTTTTTTCTCTCTCCGGCTCGCACTGTCCGCTATGACGGCTAGTTATTAATTCAACTAGCAGCTCATTTCAGCTAGTTGCCATTCATACACACATTCATACGTGAGTACACTAATTCCGCTGCCCGAGTAAAAGGACTCACCTTAAACCAATCACACCAGTCGATGTTTTTTCCTGTTCGTCATGCACATTCTGCCTGTCGAGTAATTGCTTGGATCCATAGCACACCCTCGGACCGTGACACTTTTGGGGGACAATTAAAAAGCTACAATAGTGACCCCCAAGGAGGGAGGAAACTTCTCCCAAGAATTATTTTAAGCGGCTAGAAAGTCTCCTTGACGGCAAGAATAAGGGAGGGGATAGTGGCATCCTGAGCATGACGGAAAGTAAAGAACATGGACAACACGAGGAAATGCAGGAGGTCAAGGGAGTGAAATAGTCAACAAAAGGTAATAGAGAGTGGAAGATTTTTGGGGCGTGATTTGCACGTAACAAGATCTGCCTTCCAACAAGGAACGAGCGACCTGCAGGTTGCTTTCTTGCGAGACGTGCTAGTTCAAAATACTTGGTGGGGGTACCGTTTAGGTTCTAAGCAGCTGGTCCTTTCAGGGGGACCACTATTGGATTTGCTGAACTCCTACTTAAATCGTGTCCAGTTAGTTTTTAGCGAATTCATCCTCTTCAACAAAGTCGAGACTTCGTATCTGATTCTGAGTTCAATGTACCGATGATCTGACATGGAGAATTCCGACGTACCTATTTTCCAGCCTTTAATCTTGTTAGCATACCTGCTGGATAACATTAAGTCGTTTACTTACTGCCTTGCTCTCGTAACAAATGGCAGCAGAGAGCTAACATTGTTGACAACGAGGTCGGACGATAGTACGAAGTCCAGGAGATGATTGCCTCTCAGTTGGATTTGCTGCTTCCGCATAAAGCATTCCCCATCTTCCTGTAATCCCAGAATGCAATAAGTTCGGCTACCCCCTCTGATGGTGGTGCTAATAACGAATCATAGAGAAAATAAACAGACCCAACGACGAATTTGTGCCACTTTGTTTCGTAGCTTATGTCTGCAGCAACTAAATCTTGGTTGCAAAGTTGCTCAAGTTAAGATGGTGAGATGGAGACATGTTTTCGGTCTTTCCAATCGCTCGTCATTTAGTGGTGTGCAACCTCTTAAACATCTGAAACCACAGACACGTTTATTCCCTACCCATGGTTCCTGTATGGATATCAGGTGAGGCTTTGTATTCAATCTAGGGATGCAGTAGCAGACTTGGAATGTTGAAAGTTGATCTGAGTACATAAATTACTCGTAGATAAGTACTGGGCTCTAAGCAAAAGAAGAGCCGTCCTTGTTTTCCCTATTTTTTCTCTCTTTGTGAGAGTAGATTTTTCACTTTTTAGGGTGCATATGAAAGCGCTTCCGCACATCCGCAGGTGCCCCAGAACCCAGAAGATTTGACCCTTCATCTGTTACGATTTTTTTTTGGAAGAATTGGTCCGAGTCTAGCAGAGTTTTTGCGGTTCTTAATCTTTATAGAGCCGCGAGGGTTGTGGCAATATCTGAAAATATCTCTTATATTCTTCTAAAAAAATATAACCTTTCATTTCAACTTAGCAGAAAACATTTCTGGCAAAAAGACCAGAATCAAGCAGTGTTGGGCGCGGTAAGTACGTATATGGGTTACCACATGGGAATTCTGTACTCCGCGTGCTGTTGACAAAACGCCACATGGGCATAGTACCCTGGCGTTAAATCCCGGACAAATTAATTTGTATCGTTCCCTTGATAATAATAATAATAATAATAAGAAGAAGACTTTTTACTCATATTCTTGTACTTTTCAAAAGTAACTTGTTTTGTACTTTAGTTCTTCCACAGTTCCAATTCTCGGATTGAGTGTCGTTATGGAGTGAAGTGGAGTGGAGAAGATGGATAAAACCTGCCATTTCGTGCTTTTTTGAATTTTTCACGTTCTCGGTGAACAAATATCGATGAACCTAAAGATTATTAAAACATACAACAGTCATGAGGACTTAGATCTAGATTATCGAGGAATGCTATCGGAGGTATACCTAGCATTCTTCGAGGCCAAAATTAAAACAATCTTAAATATCAATACTGTGATGGGATAAATGTAATTTCGTATGTGCATAGATAATGAATTAAGTGTAAAACCGGCTTTAGTCTGTCGTCAGCAAATTTATAGAAAATGCGTCTACTACCCATATGCATATACATATATTTAATCAACAAACCTGCCGTAATTCTGGTCCTAATTTTAAAGCCTTGTTGCAGGTGTTGGTCTTGATGTCATCTTGAAAATTCATGTTTGGTTCTTGCGCATTAACTAAATACTGCAGTCATGTCTCTCACAAAATTATTTCGATTCTGGTGGCGAAGCGTCAGAGACAAAGTTGCCATCATCTTTGCAGAAGCTATTGCCTGGAACTGATATTTGAGCACGAAATGTGGAATGTTCTTAGCGCCTACGCACTGCAAGTAGGCTGTGAGCAATCAGAAAAAGATATATTTTGCCGCGATTTTAATGAGCTAGTAAATGGAATGTCAAGGGAGGTAATGCTTTTCATCGGTGCAGATTTAAAGGGACACGCCAGAAAATCGTCCTAACAATACGAATACTGTAATGGAAGAAATTGTTTTGGAACGAGGTATGCAGCGGGAGAAGATAAACTCGGGTTCTGTAAATCACACTGCCTTGCTAGAATAAATAAGCGCTTTATTAAGCAAGAATGACACTTCATAACACCAAACGCAGACAGATTACCATCTAAACTGGAATAACGCATAACGGCGAGTAAAAGATTTGAAAGTGATTTTAGGCGAAGCACTAGCAAGTCAGCACCGATTTTCCTGCCAGAGTTTTTCGTGAATAAACTAAAGAATATTCAACGAAAACTGGCATCAGTAGGAAAAATAAAATGGAATCATATATACACTGAAGGAAACCACAGCTTGGCGTTAAATTTCCGATAATGACTCCAAAGTTCCATAAACAAGGTATGTGGAACGAAGCTCTGCTCAGTACTTCAAAAGACCGGCTCCACTTAAATAGAGAAACATGGTGGTGGAACCAAGAAACGAAAATGGCGGTGAAGAACAAAAAGCAAGCCTCTAAGCCTTTAATCCTAAATATCGCGGATATAGCGAAACCTTCAAGACACGTCTTGAGCTAGACTATGAACGTTCCAAAAAAGAGGCGAAGAAAGCGGTAGTACGACTACGTTCGATAGCCGTAGGACCTTAACATCGATATTAGAAGCTCTAATGTTGCAGTAGAAACATACGAATCCATATTGGCAGTAAATATTTTAGACTACTTTGTAAATGACGTAATTAGACCTATCTCCAGGACTTGGTAATTTCCTTAAGATAGAAGCGAACCAATGTGCGGGCCTAAATCTCGATCTCCCAATTACCGACTACTGTACGACAGGGCTAATCTTAACTAGCTTAAAAAATAACAGAATTCGGAATAGCAATAGAAGAAAGCTTTCAAAAATTAACCAGTGACTATTAAATGAAAAACTTTTGAGAGAAAACTGGAATGAGACATATGCCGAGGAGAATGCGTCCTTGGCCTATGAATCATTTTTGAAAATTTTAAAAATCCACATAAATGACTATAGCGTACCCAATGGCCAAAAAAAAAAATTGGTAATTAAAATTAAACCGTGGGGGAACAGTAGACATTTCAAACTAATTAAAATTAAGGAGCCTTGATACGAGGGGCGTTCAATATATTCTCGGTATCGATATGAAGGAAAATGCGAATTCAATTTAAATTGTTTTTTTTTTTCAATATAATCTCCCCTAACATCAATGCATTTGCTACATCTTGAGATAAGCTTTTTTAAACCCTCAAAAAAATAAATTTCCTCCTCCTCCATTTATTGCCGACTTGAGTTCTTCATCATCCGAAAATCTTTTTCCAGGAAGACATTTTTTCAAATCCGGAAACAGGAAATAATCACTAGGGGCAAGGTCTGGACTATAGGGTGGGTGTTGGATTTCTTCGAAACCACAATCTCGCGCAACAGCCTTGGAAACTCGCGCCGTGTGAACAGGAGCGTTGTCATGAAGAAGCAACACACCCGCTGCGAGTTTACCCCGTCTTTTCTTTTTAATTTCCTCCCGCAAATTATGCAAAGTGGAAGCGTAGGATGTGGCGTTGATGGTTTCACCTTTTTTTTTGTACTCAATGAGCAAGATTCCCTTTGAGTCCCAAAAAACTGTGGCCATGAGCCTCCCGGCAGACGGAGTGACTTTGAACTTCTTCGGCGGGTCTGTTCCTTTTTTATGCCACTGCATGGACTCTTGTTTGCTTTCAAGATCAGAGTGGTGGACCCATGTTTCGTCCCCAGTAACAATTCGATCCATAACACCGTCCGCGTTCTTACTACACATCTCCAAAAGCTCTCTACAGCATGCGATTCTCACTTTTTTCTGAGGCGCTGTGAGCATTCGTGGCACCCACCTTGCACTGACCTTTGAAAGGTTAAGATGGTCATGAAGAATGGTGTGAATGGTACCAATTGAAAGCTTGGTGATCTCTGCCATCATTTTCACCTTTATTCGGGCATCCTCAAGAACAAGTTTTTCGACTTCTTTGATGCTTTCTCCCGTACAAGCAGTAGCCGGGGCGCCGGAGCGGGGGTCGTCTTCAATGCTCACTCTCTGCCTCTCTTGAACTCACTTGACCACTTTTGCACAGTTGATAATGAAGGTGCGGAACCCTGGTAAACAGCCACCATCTCTTCATGAATAGTTTTTTGACTTTTTCCTTGCTTAGTGAGAAATTTAATTACAGCGCGATGCTCAATTTTCACCATCATCGTCTCAGTTGCCATTATGATTCTGTTTAACTAGAGATAAAACGCGAATTAATAATCATATTTATATGAAATTTTACATAAATGCACTAAAATAAGTCAATTTATATATACAACCACAGCTTCACCCAGATACCGAGAATAGTTTGAACGCCCCTCGTATAATTCCAAACGACATAAGGCCAAATCTCAAAATTTAGCTTTATGCCGTTTTGTGAAAGTGATATAAGGCCAAATTCTGTCATTTTGTATAATGAAACTTTGACAGCGCGACATTAGGCCAATTTAGCATGGTGACATAAAGCCAAACTTTCGCCAACTTGATTTTTGGCCATAAAAATTCAAAAACCAATGAATATTAACTTTTTTTTAAAGCTCCTTTTTATGGCGGATTTATGATAAAAATGTCAGAATTATATAAATTCAAGATTTCTAATAGCTCCATACTTTTAAATTCTAAAAAAAAGATTATTTTTGCGAGTAATTCGCTAAGGGTATGTCAAAAACTCTCAAGGGGACGCCTACGTCTTGCAACTACTACGGGGCCCGCTTTGTGAGCAAAAGGGGTTTCAACTCCTTTCCTGCAGGGTTTAGCCACTCGGTCGACTTCGTCGATCCGCTAAGAGTATGTCAAGAACTGTCAGGCGGCTGAAAAATTTCTTTTGTTCATTTAAAGCCATAAAACTATTGAAAATATTCATTTTTCTTATTTCTGTGATTTCTGTTTTGTTTTTGTTTACAAATAAATAGTTAGAGTTATTATAAAATCCTCGGTCTCACCTGCAAACGTCCACTTAATCTACCTTTAAAAAGTTGTTACGCTCATTTGTGCCAAAAAGTTAACAAAGAATCATATATTTTCCATTACAGTTACTTCAAAAACAGATTAAGAACCTCATAAAAAAGAATGTGAAGTTATCGATTGCATAATTAGTCTAAAATCGAACAACTGCAACGAATCCTTCGTTCTTCAAAAAGGTAATGTTATCGTTACTGACCCTATAGTTGTGGCTAATGAGTTCAATTAGGACTTTGCATCAGTTGCACAGACATCTTCTCATTGTGACGTTTCAATATTCTGTGGCAGTTGTTCAGCAACACAACACTCGTTTTCAGAGTTTGAAATATTATAAACCATATATCGTATTAACTTAAAAAATTCAAGCTCTTATGGTGGTGATGGAATTTCTAATTCCGCCACAAAAAGATTCGCTTTGAATGTGGTAAATATTTTAGATCACGCTTCACGTTTTTAATTCGAGCATTTTTACGGGAAGCTTTCCCGAATTACTAAAACGATCTAATGTGATTCCTGTTTTCGAAAAGAGTAACAGAAAAGAAATAACAAACTACAGACCTATTTCCTTACTCTCAGCCTTGTATACAATTTTTGGAGACATTAAGCATAGAATTCTAAAATGTCTCACCAACATTTAAATCAGCGAAAGAGCACTTTTGGACTTTTTTAAATTATCTATTGTATAAGGGACTTGACGATAAAAAATGCTGCGCAGGATATTTTGTGTACATAACCAAAGTATTCGAAATGGTAGATCAAAAAATTCTTTTGGATGAATGTAGTATTTCATGGTTTTATCCTAGAGTGCTTTATGTTACATCGTATCTTAAAAATAGAGTGCAAAAAGTAAAAGTTGGTAGACCCAAGATCATTAAACTCGGCGTTACACAACGATCACTCCATAGTGCCATACTGTTTTCAATATATGTAAACTCATTCTTTAGTCTTCCATTTGTCGGCAAGCTAAAGGCTTAAATAATCTTTTCAATCTTGTTGCGGAAATTAATCACGATTTGTTTAGAATTTGTTAGGAATCTGGTTTGCACAGCACAAGTAAATAGTAAGTAGTAAGACTAAACTTATTTACTTTAGCTTAACCGCTGAAAAATCTCCGAAAATTAACACTACGTCCCATGCAGCTAGCTATCGCAGACTCAGTTTGCTGCATTGCCGCAAAAATACTTTATATGTACGATGAAAATATTTCCTGAAGTTCTAATTGCTTTGGAATTGTAATAGTTAAAAGCTACTAATACTTAGGCATCGTAATTGATCAAAATCTGAGTTGGATCGATCACATCTCTACTTTGAAAAACTACTTCCTATCCACTGTACGATATTCATAAAGTATTTAGAAAGTATTGCTCCACAGCATAATAAAATATGTTTGCTTTGTATATGTCGGAAGAAAAATGTGCTTTTCGTTTCGTACAGCCACCACTTTAGTGCTACTCGTATTTAATAGCCTGAAAATTCTACCTGTACGACATTTATAAAGGGTGTTTTTTTGAAAGGTATTCAAATTCAATATGAAATAAAATACTTAAACCTAACACTAACGTCTATGATATTAGCTTTGTTTAATAGATAATTTTATGCCATTAGTGCTTAAATATGATGTCGGGCATAAACGTGCCACAGCTAGCTCGAATAAAGCACAATCGTGCTTTCGACAACTTTCGACGCTTTATCGGGCTACTTGGCCGTATATCAGCAATATCACGGGGATTGTTGACTTCCAAACCGTTCAAGGTCTCTGCTTTATCGGCATAAACTAGTGACTTCACATACCCCCAAATAAAATAATCTAAAAGTGTGAGATCACAGGAATGTAGAGGCCAGTTCACAGGCCCATTACGCGAAACTATGCGCTTGGAAAATGTTTCCCGCAATAAGTTGATGGTGTCGCGCGCCGTGTGGCATATTACGCCATCTTGTTGAAACCAGAGCTCTGCCACCTCAATCCCATTCAACTGGGGAACGAAGAAATCAGAAATCATATTTCTATAGCGCTCTCCATTGACGGTAACATTCTGGCCGGCATAGTCCTTAATGAAACAAGGGCCGATGATTCTAGCAGCTCCATAGCTTCAATTTCTGTGCACGATGGCGAATTGACTCATTCGGATTCTCCTCAATACTGCGCTCCAAAACGGCAATAACTTCTTCTGTTCGCACTGTTTGTCGTCTTTGGGGATGCGTACTATCCACTAGAGTATACGTGGTGCGAAAACGATTTATCGTGTTCCGAGTAACTTGCTCAGATGGACGATTATTTCGACCGTAAATGGGCATAGCGCACGATAAGTTTAGCAAAACGAACCATGGTTTTCAAAATAAGTTTGCACAATTTGCACGCGTTGTCCTGGCGTTAATCTGTTCATCGTAAAATGACGAAACGCACTAACCACAAATCAACTTTCAACTGTCAAATTGACAATCTGTAGAAACAGTGTTGCCAGTTTAAAAACTAAACCTCTAAAACAAAACACCCTCTATAAATTATTAAGTCCTAGCAACTCTATTAGAAGGGATAACAGAGTTCTTTCAATGATGCCCATAATCTTCGTAGCAGTACTAATTTCCTGGTTAGCATTCCAACATTTCGCTCTTCAAGCTTAAGAAATTGTATCTTGCAAACTATTCAATGCACTCACCGAAGGCAGTCGTATGATTAGGGCGTTAAAGTTTCTTTGCTTAATATCAACTATAATGAAATCGAAATTTTGTTGTACTGTATAGCCCAAACATATTTACAAAATATATTATACATCTGTGTATCTTCATCAAATCAATATTGCTTCTACAATATTTCTTGTCTTCATATATTTGTATTACAAAATTTTATGGATCGCCAACTAATGAAGTAGGAACTGAATTGTAATATTTATTTTACTGGTATTCCAGCTTTGCAATTTTGTGCACCCCATACTGAAACTCTGTAAATAATATGATATTCATCTCCATTCTTAATTGAGTATGTATATAATGTTTCTAACTATTAAATTGTTTAAAACCATTTGTATATACATATATGTATATTGGATTTTAAGAGTAAAAAAAAAACCCTAACAAAGCGCCAACAAGCAGTACAAAAAGTGTAACGTCGAAGCATGGATAAACGACCAAACATTTCTAAGATTGCGGCGCAGAAGACCAAAAGGCAGATTTTACGGAAGCCGTCAAAATAATGAAAAGGGCTGCGATCCCGGACCGGTCGGACTCGATGACATACCCTCCGAAGGTGGGTAACAATTGCAAATCTTGGGATTAAACGGCTTGCGATTCTATTCAATAAGATGATGAGAGGCGATCGAATGCCTAACCAGTGGAGGGAGAACTTTCTGGTTCCACTGTATAAAGGCAAAAGCAACACTGGAAATTGCAACCGAATTCCACTAATCGGTGGAACTATTCTCGCATGATATGAAAATTGAAGAGTTGTTTGCAGTCGACAATAGAATATTGTCTGCTCCATTGCAGACAATGCGGCTTTATTGGAGGCAGGTCGACATATGACGTGATTCAAAGCTTACGAACAATAATGGAACGATATGCATATCGTCTTCGTTGAGTTAGAAATAGCGTTCAACAGAGTTCCAAGAGATCTTATTTGGACGGAACTAAGTTCTCAAAACGGAAATAATCGGAAAATTCAAACTTAGAGTTGGAGTACACCACGGCTGTATACAAAGACCGTTGATTTTTAATGCAGCGCAAGATTTTCAATTGAAACATCACATCAACGAATCCGGAATAACTTCTCTGTCTTTCGCCGTGATAGCCCTTCAAGCAACTCTTAATAACTGAAGAAAGGCGCTAGAAGATAACGGATTACGAATCGGTCGTACTAAGACTGAATATCTGCATCGCAGATTTATTAAATCGATAGATTTAAATCCTGAGATCTATCCAGAAGGAGCCATAGTCCCAAAGTGGGAAAATCTTAAATACTTAGGCTCTGTCTTAACCATGAAGGAGATTGCGATGACAATGTCGCACATAGAGTCACTGTGTGGTGGCTTAAATGACGGGAAAACTTCCGTTTTTTTAACGACTTATTGGCATCGATGCCACTGAACCTCAGTACTTAATGCGGACTATAAAGGCGTTGACGAGAGGCTAAGTGATGTGCAATCGGGAAAGTTTCTATCGGTTTGTTCCAATTGCAGGCACTATTTTTCCGATCCCCGTAAGGGTATTTCGAACGTAACAAGATCAATGTGATTTACTGTTTTATAATCAAAAGAGCGTTAAATTCATTGGTAAATATTGAAGTAAGCTATGAATATGATTTGGCCCACCTCAAATTAGTCTAGGCCTGGTTCCAGACACAATACACCCTACCAACTACCACAAACGGTAAGAGCTATTGGTTAGACTATGAGTACTCGTACATATAATGAAATAAATGATACAAAATATGCACATCGCGTCACAAGGGCACCAACAGAAAAATATCGAGACAAAAGAAGGATACTATCAATATCTGGATGTTTTTCAGGAAAACTAGTCCGACGCCGAATAACATGCGATGCTACGTTCAATTTGGAAGCAGTTTCCCTGAAATATTCCAAGCTCTTACCGGATTTCGGCAAGTAGATATGCTGTTATAATATTTCTTCAATCTAGTACTAGAACAGATATTACGCAGGCCAAATGTTAGCATAGAAGACATCTATAACAAATCTGTCTATCTGCTGGGATACGCAGCTGGTCGCTCCTAGCGCACCAGAATAGACGCTCTTTTGGCAATCGAAGAAGAGTTCGCTTTGAAGAAAATGATGAAAAAATCAAGTACAGACTAGGATAAAACGTCGCTGTTGACAAAAGTAGCTTCGAAGTGGTTACGGAGTCAACCTTCCTCGGAGAAAGCATCAACTCCACGAATAGCACCCTAGAGCTACTTCGACTTGACGAAACAAATGTGTTCAAAACTTCAAGCTTGAAGGACGAATGAGTGATCTGCAAAATATTGATTCCACCAGTTCTATGGGGCCGAGTGCCGAGCCGAAACGATAAACAGGAGAGCAGAGTAGATATTGAACCGCGATCTCTATAAGCTGCATGAAGATATGAATGTAGTACAGAAAGCTAAAATACGTCGGCTACACTGGCTCAGATACATGGCCTTCAACGACAAGGAAGACCGAGCCTCCCTTTAAGGGTTTAGCTATAGCGGATACCGGAGTGCTCGGTATGAATCCCGTTAAGGGAGAAAAGTAAATTAATGAAGAGCTGCTCCTTTTCAGGTGTCTACTAAGCTGAAATTTTGTAAAGATATGCCTAATTAAGAAGGCGAAGTGAGTTGGAGTGACTAGGTCTTGTTCCACACCGGACTTTAGCGGCATGAATGTACAAGTATTTATTTATAAAAATATAGATTCTTACTCAAGGTTGCAAAATGATGTGCTGTAATATGTATATCTTTGTATTGGTG
The DNA here is from genome assembly GCA_963966105.1 of Volucella zonaria. Taxonomy (NCBI): domain Eukaryota; kingdom Metazoa; phylum Arthropoda; class Insecta; order Diptera; family Syrphidae; genus Volucella; species Volucella zonaria. Next base: position 49,491,077 of record OZ014532.1, on the reverse strand, counting down.
AATATCTGGGCATTGGTGGACTTAACAGGTTTAAGGCTAAAAATAAAGAGGGTGGAACAATTTCGTTTATGATGGGCTTCACTTTTGGTAGAATCGTACATCTATGCGATAATTGAAAGTTTTACCCTTCAGGCGGTAAGCTTGTTTTCATCACATTTTGTATAGCTGCATGAGTATGTACTATACGCTCTTATACTTCTTTGCCGCCCAGCAGCTTTGTCGTATTTGTCAGCCACTGCCAACATATCATCTGCGACATCGTGTCTTCCATATTATTGAGCTCACTGCCTTTACAATGTTCATAAAAATAAAAAATCGTAAATGTTATCAGCTTGTGGTTGGTTGCTTAAAATCATTTCTTTTGTGGCCATTTATAGATCTTCCATAAGACAGCATAAAAATATAGAAAATAAAAAAAAAAAATCCGCAAGGACGAAATCTGTTGTTTTTTCTAAAGGCACAATACATCCGATTCACATGCGTGGATGATTTTAATCCCGTCCGAGCCCGACGTGATCGTTTCTTATGATTTTTCCTTTTTTATTATAGATCATGGACAATTGAATAGATCCTTCTATTGGCTTTGGAAATAAGATTTCGACAGCCATCACATGGAACGTTCACGTGCAGGGAATTTATCTGATGGATTGGATGCACATCTTTCGGACGATTGCGTAAAATTTAATCCGATGTTTTGGTTTCCTTTTTTTTATCTTCAAGATGGACCACACCTGCGGAAAGTCAACTGAGCCCACACCCTGCTGCATGAATTTTGAAAAGAATACGCCTGTAGATGATTGGCCTTTGTTTTGGTCACGAATTTTTCTGACCAAAAATTGAGTAGAGTCAGTGTGAGGGTAATGAAATGAAATTGTATTTGAATTTTATTGCATTTTAATGTGGTTGCATGAAACAGATTTCGGAGCTATAATTTGGTTGAAATCTTTCTCCTCTCACACCTATTCCACGTACACTATAAGGCGCGGCCTTCTGTATAGCGCTGCCTTTCTAGGTTCAAATCAAAGAATCTATATGCTGGGGTGCCACATACGCTAGCCATATTAAACGCTCGATGCAAACATAACCAAATATCTCCTCAAAAATTGTATTGGAAAGCTAACGAAATTATTTTAATTCGCTTTCATGCTTCGGAGGCATAGAGCAAATGACATGATAAAGATCTTTTAAAGTTATCTATTTTGGAAGTAGTCCATCTGTTAAGGATGACACTGTCAGCAGATCCATGAAATTAAACCATGGGTTTGGCTTTAGCCAATCTCAACGCAGTGCAACTTTGCATTGAAGAGCTTTGTCTGAATAAATGAATTCAACGCTACGAAAAAGTGATTGCACACACAGTCCATCAATAACAAAAGAACATTTCTGCTAATCCTACGAAATGACAAGAACCGCTCGGGCTGACCTAAAGTCATAACAAGTTCAGAGGATTTAAATATTAGAGTTATTTCAAAGAGAATCACCGGCTTACAGCAACTGAAATCTGAGCAGAAGACAATGACAGGAGAGGCATTTCGCTGTGTATTAGCACAGTCAAACGTCGTTTATTTACAGCCGGACTTAACGGTCGAATTGCTGCTCGAAAACCCCTCCTAAGGCCGCAAAACCACAAAAATGGCAGAGTGGGCTCGTCTGCGTAAAGATTGGTCCATTGAACTGTGGAAGAAAGTCTTTTGGACCGATGAATCCAAATTTCAAGCCTTTTAATCGAATAGACGAGTTTTTGTCCGTCGATCGGCTCCGCAATGTGTGGTTCCAACTGTGAAACATGGAGGCGGTTCGGTTCTGGCGATCGTTCTCTTGTAAAGAAGTTGGCGATTTGGTAAAAATCGATGCCACATTGAATAAAGAGAAATATTAAACATTTTGATGGACCATGTTATTCCACCAGGACCGCGCTTGATTGAGAATAACTTTTGGCTCCAACAAGATAACGACTCCAAGTATTCCTCAAAACTTTGTAGGGGGTACGTTAAAGCCCAAGAGCAACGAAAACTAGTTCAAAATATGATATGGTTAGCTCAATCCGCAGACCTCAACCCAATAGAGTTTCTATAGGACGTACTCGATAACAGAACGAGAAAGCTGTTCAAAATCAAAACCACACCTTTGGACACTCTTACAAAAAACATAGGAATCACTTCCGTATGAAACCTTAAACAAAGTAATTGCGAGAATGTCTAAAATTTGTAATAGAGTATTACCATTAAAAAAAGTCGTCCCTACACTTACAAAATAGAATTTTGAAAATATCTCTAATCGTTTAAAATTATTTCGATTCAAATTGTCAAATATTCTTCGACCCCAAACTTTTAAGTGGTAGTGTAGGTATGTCCTGATATTTTGTGAACATTTAAAGGGTTACTGTGGCTTGAAGCGTTAAAAGAAGTCGAATGAAGTTCTTTGGCATGAGGAGAAACTTAAACCGTAGGAATAAAATCTAAGTAGCGATTGTGCGAAAATGGCCCTGTAGTTCTACGTAAAGTCCTGCAAGATATGTGCTAGTAAATGGCAAAAATCTTCGGAAGGCCGCTGATTAAAACTCAAAATGCGTAGGTAAGCTTTGAACATAAAGAACAATTTATGTTTTTTAAAGAATTTAAAGAACCATCAGTCTTATGCATCATGGTAGCTATACGTTTTATCTGTCTGATGAAACCTGTTATCATTCGGACCTTCCCGGTTGTCTGATTTGTGCAGTATCTTTTCCAGTCTTTCAGCATTTACTGACTATTGATCCAATGCAAATCTCTGGCTAAAATACAGTCGCCTTCCAAACGTCTCGGAACAAAACACACAGATTCTGGTATACAGAGGGGCTGATATTCGAATACCCGTTTAGCTAAAGTGGAAGCGTTAATTCGTTAGATGTGGTAGTGTTTTTATGTGATGCAGCTCAATGAGTTCAATATTGCTTCATTTGCTCCATACGCCCCCTCGCACATAAAGACTCCACGATTTCACGACTTATCTCCCGCGAGCAATCCATGGCAACCGGTCTTAGGCTTATTTTGGCACCATATCTCTCCCCGTACTTCAGATTGATTTAGCAATTACTACAAATACATCTGCGATTTCCTGTGGATTTGCATCAAGTTTGCTTTCTGGGCCTAAGGCTGGTTATCTTTTCGGAAAACCTATGCTTGCTTCGTTCGGGAATGCTGCGTAGGCTCTATTTACTTTCCTCTGATGCGATACAGGGTGCTCCTTTCGTCAATATATGGTATATCAGATTTTTTCTTAAATTGTTCGGCTACTTTCTTGACGATTATGCTGGACTGAATTCATTATCCACTAGCGGTTGGGAAAGGCAGTGGCATATCGGAAACTTTTGTCGGTTTAAATTCTTATGAAACTCAGTTGCACCTCTAAAAGTATAACATACATATACGTCCACTAACCACTCCGTACTGAAGCATATGTCCCCATAAAATTATGAGCAATTGGTCTATTTATTTAGCGGTTGATTATCTTAAATTCAATAGGTAGGAGAGTAGTACTAGAAACTTTGTTACCTATCAGCGACTATAGTTCGTGAAAGACTTTTTTCCAAGCGCTGAGCAGTTTCCATAAGCCCCGTCTAAGATAATATCCATGGAACTCTTCCTTCACAATGTCTTCAGTTTAAAAATCTTAAATCAGAATAAATGACTGTCTATCGTTATAAACACCCATAGTGGTACTCGAGAACCGACCATTAGCAGGTGCCATAGGCCTCAGATATGCACACGTCACAACTGTGGAAGCTGATGCTTCAGGGGGATTTTGATAATGCTCTCCTGAATGGATCCAACATAGTTTGGTCTGAGCATACCAGAATTGTATTCGTCGCCCTAAATAAGAAAATCGGAAAGGAAAATATCTTCCAAAGGAACAGATCGCACGATATGAATCCAAAAAACCACAAAATCTGGAGGACTAGTATGAATTATATCTATCCCTATGAACGAGTATAAGCCGATCGTCAAATACGTGGTCCTACGACCTGAAGTATTCTTCCACGTTGGCAAAACCACTACGTTAGTTTCTCATCAATCCTATTCGTTAGGATTCTTTCCGAACAGATTTCGTTCAGCATTCGTGCAGCCCATCACCAGAAAAAGAAGAATCTTCTTCTCTTTCCTCCTGCAGACCAATTGCACTTCTTTCTAAAGTCATGCTACGCTGATAAACCGTCAGCTCAAGAAATATTTCGAGACAAGAAATCAAGATTTAGATTAGATTAGATTAGATTTAGATTTATTTCCATTTCATTGTACAACGATCTTGGTATTGCATAGGTTTATTATATAATAATTTCTCCTTAAATTACATTTCAATAATTAATTTAATAAAGTTTAATTAGCTTCTGTTCAATTTATACTTAATTTATAAAGGCTAATCAAGAGTTATTATCATTTTTTTTTTTGTCATAAAATGGAGTTTAGATAATTTGTGGTTAGAAGAACCAGTAGCAAGTGCTTTTTGAAATAATTGAGTATGTGAAGCCGCACACAAAGGAAGAAAGTTGCCTTGGAAGGGAGTAGATTTGGGATAAATAGACATTGACAAAGATTTTAAGTAAGAGAATGGAGATAGTAAAGAAATTAAGCTAATATTTGCGTTAAAAAGCTTATGTCAGATGTAAGGAGTAGCCAGTTTCTCAAAGATTTCGATTTGTGTCCTACCTGCATGCGTATATCCGAAGGTAATCTGTTCTAACTCTAGGAATAATCACTGGATTCGATGAGCGCAGCGAATACACTTCATTCCTTCTTATGTAGGTGTGACCATCTCGAAGGTAGAATAACCTCAAAACCTTGTAAATATACCGATTTTGCCGCGGTAATATTTTTGTTGATTGGAATAAAGGACAGGAGGGCTCCCACCATGGTTTAAACAACATAGTCCTGATAATCTTCCTTTGAGCAATGATAAGCGGATAAAGGTTACTAACATACGCACTTCCCCAGCAAGTTATGCCATACTCCAAGCGAGAATTGATTAAGGCATAGTAAATTACAATTAGAAGACTTGACGGTGCAAGTTTGCGAAGATGGTAATAGATCTTACTTAATCCTATGTAAACCGTTTTTTAATCGCCTTTATATGCGGTTTCCAATTCAACCTGCTGTCTAGGGTTACACCAAGGTATCTGAATTCAGAAACCGATTCTAAGGCAATGCAGTCACTCTTGAAGTTTATACAACTGCAATTGGTATGATTACAACTGGAATCATGTAATGCAATCCCTTTTATACCATTCTGACTCAACAGAGAAAATAGCTTGACTTTTGACTTACTAGTCAGTACCTTTTGATGACATCTAAGCCAGACAGTCATCAAAGATAAGTCCAGATTCATCTGATTCACTAAGTCATTTGTGCAGAGAGCAGAGTAAGAGACAGCCAAGTCATCAGCGAAGGCAATAATTTTTCCATTTAAAGGCAACTTGAGTATAGAATTTATATAAATGATGAATAACAGAGGACCAAGCACTGACTCTTGTGGGACGCCAGCTTCTACAGAAGGTGGAACCTCACTCTTAGTTGAATTAATCCTGACATGCTGCTTTCTATTGGAAAGATATGATGAAAACCAACCAAAATATTACTTCGGAAGGCAAACATCAGCAGTAACTTCAACAACGTTGACAAGATCAAAAGATTTCGTTAGATCTAGAAACATACCAGCTAATTTTTGATTTTTATCCATTGCTTCATTAATGTTTTGAAGAAAGGATACTATGTATAGCATCATCTGTTGATTTGCCTTTCCAGAAGCCGAATTGACTCGTCCTGAGAAGACCATACTTCTCAAGATATTTAATCATTCGAGAACTTATTAGTTTCTCGAAATTTTTTGAGAAGACTGAGAGCAGCGATATCGGTCTGTAATTATTAGAATCACATTTATCTCTCTTTTTATATAGAGCCACAATGATAGACGTTTTGAGACAATCAGGAAAAATACCGGTTTCAAAACTTCCATTAATAAGGTATGTATGTGGACTTATTATAGCACTGCATATCCTTTTTATAACCAAGCTATTTATTCCATCAAGTCCACAAGACTTTTTTGATTTAAGGTGAGATATCACGTCATATACTACTTCAGTTTCACTAAGTGTACTTAGAAAGAAAGAGGATACCCTTCCACTATCCGCGAGAAAAATTTCTAGTAGTCCTGCTTGAACTAGTTGAACATTAATCGGTATATTTTTAAAAAACATATTCCAACTATTACTCATTTCTAGATCATCAGATGTCGCGTGCTGAGTATCTGTTATCTTTAGCGATTTAATTCCGTTCCCGCCTACACCTTTGCCTAATAAGTCGTTAACTATTTTCCATCGTGTTTTTCGCATTCAGTCTATTATCATCGAGTTGACGCTTATAGAAAAACTCTTTCTGTCTATTTATCTGTTCAAAAAATGTAGTTTCTCATAGCCTGGTTTTTTGTTTCCATAGAGGATATATTTACTAGTCTATAGTTATTTAGTAGTCTATCTTTGTTAATCCGATAGAACAGATTTTTTTCCCTTATCACTTCGCAGAGACAGTCAGTCATCCATGGCTTAATTTTTCTTATTTTCGATTTTCGCTTGATATATTTACATTTAACAACAGAATCAACAATTATATTCAAAAAACGTTCAAAGGTATAAGAGGGACAATTACAACAATACACTTCAGCCCAGGTTTCAGGAGAAAGATACTCATTGAGCTTAGAAAAGCAAATTTGCTCACAGTTATTAGAATTTAAGTCAATTCCTTTGTTATTGCTATGTTTCAGAAGATCTGTAAAGGAAATTCCAGTAGCATAGTGATCATTAACATCCCAGTCTAGTAAAAACGGACGGACTTTGGAAATACTCTTATTTCTAAGAAAAATATGGTCGATGCGTGTTGCATAGGCTTCGGTGACTCTAGTTAGCATATTTTTCAAAGACTCAAAGCCTAAAGAGGACAAAAGGTCAAGATAATTGTCACTAATCGAGGGAACTCCCAATATATCTATATTAACATCATCTAGAAGACAGGTATTAGTGTTTTTAACTCTAGATAGTACGCCATCAATATCATTCATAAAAATGTCCCTATGCACAGATTGCAACAGATACACACATTTATTAATTTGTCAATTTCTATTTTCAGAACAATACAATCGGCACTCTTTACATCTGGGTTATACACATTCGCGACGTTAATTGAATTTTTACATATACAATAATTCCACCTGACGAGTAGTCTTCATGACAGTTTGCATAAGGGATTTAACCCGGTAACGAATAATTATACAACTCATGGTCAAAAATCCAGATCTCTGACAATTGAACACAGATTATCGAAATTTTGCCTTATACTTCTAATGTTAAGATGAAAAACGTTAAGGTCATAAGCATTTGAGCTATGTTCGAGCCTATAATAATTTCATTACTAACACTACTAGCAGGAAGATCAAAAGATTCACTAAAATTAAACATGTATGTTCAACAAAAACAAAAACAATGTACATTAGCTTAACCCAAGTGGTTAAGATCATTAATGCTCTTAATAAAATTGATCTTACTACTAGCAGCACACCTCATCATAATTCTTCCATTTCACTGGGAGACTTGCACTGCACTTGCACTGGATATTTCTAAGGCATTTGACAGAGTCTGATGCCAAGACTCTTTTGTCGAGAAGTCGTGCAATTGAGATCGATGAATCTCTTCTTCAATGGATTAGAACGGAACGTCTAAGGTTGTGTAAGATGATTTCAAGTCTAATATACGAGTACATATGTATCCACAAAATAAATGCTGACATGTATGCCACAGGGTTCCATTCTGTCACCGACACCCTTTTTAATTTTTATTAATTCTTTGCCACTTCTCCAGTATATTTAGCTGATGACAGTACTCTCACTTTTCATATTCGTTCCTGGACTCACATTGCTGGTCTTTGGCTGTAGAATAGGAACGGAAACCTATGTGCAATAAAGCTTAATAAATTCGAATATCAGCAGCATTACTAATTGGGGAACCAATTTATTGCATCCAAAACATACTGCTGTCTGCTGTAGTTGATACAAAATATAAACACTCTTCCAATATTTGTAAATGGTATTTGCATCGTCGGAACCGAAAAACTTTCCATTCTCCGAATGACCACATATTCGATATGACCAAAAAGGCTGCGAAATGTCTTGGCTTCTTAAAATGGTGTCAGAAATACTTTCCCCACTTTGGTCTGACGTCAACAAGGCATTTATCACCCCAAAATTAGAATGAATTCATGCTATAGAATTCATAGTTGACGCTAATAGGGCTCGCCTTGTTCCAACCCTTTTTTTACTCGTACCACCAGTCTTCCATCGAAATTGGTATTCCGCCATGAACACTCATCAGCTTACCCTCGAGTCCATTTTCAGACGCACTCTGAAATACGAGTATCTTGATTCTTCCTAAGCCGTACAATTCGCTTATGGATTTCTCTGCCGACCTCTTTATTTCGCAGTCATTATAGCCTGCAATCATTTTAGACCATCGCTCATCGGTAACTCGCCTTTTTTCCTCCCTAACATTCCTTTGCCCGCGCTGTGTGCAAACATTTTAAGGGTATTCGAAATTCCTTGAGCACGCGCTAATTATATAAAAAGAAAATGATCCAGTACTTCCGCGCAATGTTCTGCGAAGATTCAGACGAGGAAAGGCACTGTCTTGTAATTTTTTCAATTTCGTGGCGGTAAAGACAGAACGAAGGGTCCACATTTGTGTGGGGTAAATGGGATCTTAATAGAGATCAGTGGAAGAATAATAAGTAATAGAATTTGTCATATTGGTTTGCAAAAAAGTCAATTTCAAAACTCGAGCGAAGGTTGTTTTGGTCCTGCCACTTCTTTATACGGCGTCGATTGCTAGATGAAAAACAGTAACATCGAGAAAAAAGCACTTGTCGAATATTTAGGAAGCTGATGAATGACAAGTAAGAGTCTCGAATTCTACGAACTGTACTAAGCTGTGCGAAAATCGAGGAAACGGTGCCAATATTCCTACGGACATGTAACGAATAGATACCAATGCTCCAAATAACATGATTTTCGGGATGACCAAGAAAACCAAACCTCTAGCTAAAAGGTCAATCTTTCACGGATTTGTTGATATATGGTCTGTTCAATAAGCATGTTGAAGTTTTAAGATGTCGTACTTCTAACTATACAGTTGCCATTAAATCCGTTGCCAAATTCTTCGGAAGAGGTCCCACTAAACTTCTGAAAGATATTCTGAAAGCAATTGGGTTAACAGGACATTCGTTTTTTGCTTCCAAATGAGAGGTGTACAGTCTGTATATGTTCATCATTAGTTCTATAATAGATCACTAATTGTTTGATTTTGCTCAGTAACTCCTAATACCAGAGAAGATATTGAAAATAGCACTTGGCATAAGGAACTTAAGAGAAACTGGCATAAATCGATCTTTAGATTGAATAAAAAGCACAGCATCCAAAAGAAGAATTCACTGCTTGACTTATTTAACTGGAAATTTAATTTAACTGGTTGTATAAACATCAATGCATCTACGAGTATGTAATTAAATCCGCTAAATAATTGCTTTATGAGTTTTGATACGTTCCATCCAGTTTTTAAAGTACACATAATACTTCCACTTATTTCAGTGAGCAAAACCTCAGCTTTATCAGGTATAATGCGCAGGGAAAATAAAATCATTGTCAAGCATTATTTGTTTGAGAGGAGAACTCGCAATTCCCATTCAATAGAGATAGACATTATCTCATGACTTGATTTGCATCTTAACTCAGGTACTCTTACAAAACACTTTGCTCCGGTTGCTCTATCATAAACTAGGGTTGGTCAAATTGGCATATAAAAGACAATTCGCGTAGTCGCTCGCCAGAGTCAGCGACACAACCTCGCCTTCAAAAATAAAAGAAAACCAAATAAAAAAAACACGTCAAACTATAAAATCGACCCCAGCCAGGTACGACTACTAAATAGATAGTCAAAACAGAAATCCAAAGTGTCAACAGATTGGATGCTCATCCAAAGACTTTTTGGTCCAAATACCATTAAACGTAAAAGTTCAACACCACACGATGAGGCTTGGTCATTCCCGCCGAATCGCTAGCTTAAATACGTCGTCCTCCCGTTTACTGCTTCCATAGCTGCTCCTCTATCTATCGCTGCTGATTTTACAACTCCACTTCCACTTCTGCTATTGCTGTTGCTGCTGCTGATGCTGGTGCTCGTACTGGTGCTGGTACTAGTGCTAGTCCTCTATGCTGTTCAGAAGTCACGAAATACCTGAGCACCACTGTACGTGTGCATACTTCCCAATATAACACCGTTTGCAATAAAATAACTTATTACATCATAAAGACATGCTTATGCACTCTTTTGGGCTTCATGTTCGCCTTTTCCTTTGCGGATTCAGCAAGCAGAAGCTGTGGTCCGACACCAGGCCCAGATAGCCAGGGGCAACCGCTCAGGAACAGCCACCAAAGTTGCTCTCTTCGTTCTCCTCTTGAATGGTGGCATACGAATAGAATACCAGATACGAATACCGCCACGTTACTCGTAAATGGTTACATATTGTGGGCCAGAAATGTGCGCTCACTTCACTCTACGAGTATAGCCTAGCCGTGCAGCATTTGATCTTAACCTCTGCAGGGTGATTGTGTGAATCCGATTGTTTTTTGTGCATCGTGTCAAGAAGGTGCAACTGTTCACGTCTACTAGATTTGTTCGCTTGTAATGAGCTGATTTATTCCAATTCATTCTCAAGTATTATTGAAGGAATTAGGATTCATATACGGATTCACAATTACTGCTTGGAGGGTACGAATTAAATGTAATGAATTGGCGATGGTTAAACGGTTATTGTAGCTCGAACAATTGGTTTCGATTATTTATAATGGTAAGAGCAATTATTTTGTCGTTTTCTGTAAGTCAACTTCTGTATCTATACATACGAGTACTGAACATTTCATCTGCGGGGAAATACAAAAATGCTAACGAAATTAGATGGACACAATCCATGTCCAAAAATATACGTTTTTTTTTGCTTGGTATGCTGTATGGGAAAAGCGAAGCGCTTCTATTAGCTTTAAAATACATTTGCCTATCCATTAGACCTTTTTTCCAACCGATCTATATAACAGACTTAGTAAAAAAGTTTGTTCTCCGCTGCAATTTGTCACAAAACTAATCTTACTTTGCCGTCTAATATGGTTAATTTTAAGATTCCGTCACAAAATTCGGACATAGGTATGTCATTTTGTCTTAGAAATATCAGTGAGAAGTGTAGCTGACACATCAAGTTCTGCAACTTTTTGAGGTAAGTCGAGTTTGAACGTACACGTGGATTATCCGCGTTAATATATCTATATACGAACGGATGATCTAGACACCATGGTAAGAACAAATATTGCGAGAAACTTTGATGAGCTTTACAGATATCCACCAACCCCTCATAAGGCTTTGCGCCGAATATACTACCTTGATCCCGGAATCTATTTAGAAAATTAAAAATACAAGTTTATTCATCTAAATCTAAGTATATTGTCCCCTTCAAAATAATCCTCATCGACTGCAACACACTTATACCAGCGCTCGATCCAAACCTCGTGGTTTTTTAACTCGATTGAATAGAAAGAAGTCACAGAGAGCCAAATCTGGTGAATTCGGTGGCTGTTGGATGGTATCTGTTGCATTTTTCGTCAAAAAATTACGAATAATGATGGCACTGTGCGACGGTGCGTTATCATGGTGCAAAATCCAAGAGTTTTCTGCCCACAATTCTGGTCCCTCTCGGCGAATTGCTTCACCTAAACGTCTCATAACGCCCAAATAACACTCTTTGTTTACTGTCTTGTCTTCTGGCAAAAATTCATGATGCACTACACCGTTGTAATCCATGAAAACCGTGAGCATTACCTTTTTTTTGACAAAAAACGACGTGGTTTTTTTGGTCTCGGCTCATTTGGTGAACGCCATTCTCTTGCGTGATGTCTGTATAGCGTGTCGTACTCATAAATCCACGTCTCGTCTCCAGTAATGTTCCTTTTGATGAACGTCATCAAAATCATCACTTTTGCAACGTCAACGCGGTCTCTTTTTTGCATGAAATTGAGGTCTTTTGACACCAACTTTGCTGCTGCACGACGGAAACCCAAATCGTTAACCAAAATGTCTTCAAGTCCTCCGCTATCTATCTGATGGTTAATTTGCGGTTATTGATCAACATTTTTTTTACTTCATCAATGTTTTTGTCGGCTTTCGATGTCGATGGTCTGCCACTGCGTTCATCATCTTCGATTGACTCACGACCACTTTTGAACCGCTCGTGCCGCTGGTAAACAACCATTTTCTTTGGAGAATCATTGCCGAAACACATTTCCAACATTTTCAACGTTCGCGCACCATTAAATCCGTTTTTTACGCAAAATTTAATACTCGTACAAGTTCTTGTAATCCATTTCTAAAATTGTAAAAAATCGCCTACACACACAGAGACAGATGTACTCTTGGCTACGTAACTTTTGCAAATGTCAAGCTATGACGCTAAGATTTAGAGGGAATATCAACAACAGATTTACCAACTTAACAAAAAAAAACCGAACGCAAATCGGAACAATGGGAGCGCCATAGGGTGGGTGTGGCCGGGAACCCTTTGATCAAGGTGGTAGAACATCTGTGGCTCCAATGGCAGCAAACTAGGAATATCATTTTTTCGGTTTTGGTTTTCGAACAACCTACACTGAAAATAAATGCCAGTATCGACGATGGCGGAGAATATTCCTATTCACCGAACATCAATGAAGGTGGAGTAACTGAGGTAATATCCGCCGTAAAGTCATTTGGTAATATATGAATTGTATAACTCCGGTTCAAAAATTCATTGAGCCTGCATCCGAGGAATAGCACAGCAGCGAAGAAAAAAATGTAAAACAAGCAAAAGTCAAATAAGTTCCCACTAAAAGGACTGAGCGTCTTATACTCCTTTATAACATTTTCCCTTCTTGCCTTTTTTCGTAAGCTCAATTTAGACATCCGTAAGTTTATAGATATCGGACAGGATCATAATTTTAGCTTCATTTCTGTGATGACTTAGATGAACATCTACTCTGACTCATGGACCATGAAAATGGAGTCAAGTATATCATGTCGTTTTCGCCTCACAAGACATTTGTTGTTCAAAACATAAATATGGACCGAACCAAATACCAATGTACTCGTATCAACCTATATCTATAGAGTTCTAAGCAAGATTGCTTTCGATATCTTAATTTTATTATTGCATCTTATCACATAGACGATCCGCAGGGGACGCGGTCTCTTGCAAACTGCTTCCAGTTGCGCACTCTATGTTGCTAGTGGTCCTCTTCCACTTGCACGCACCACCTTAGGCGGGACCTTCTTCTACCTCTACTGCATTGTCCCTCCGGGTTGGAATCGAAGACTCTTCGGACCCATCTTAGACTTATTTTAATAATTTTAACTTTGTGCAGATCGTAGAGTTAGTCTCCTCCTTCAAACTACGTCAACCCAAATGGGACAAAGAATCACTCGAAGAATTCCGCGTTCGAAACGACTACAGGTATTTTCATTCACCTTCGTTAACGTCCATTCTTCTGCAACATAAAGCTGACGGGGATAATGAAGGTCTCAAATACATAAATTGTACTTTCTTGGCAAGGCCTTATTATTGTACTCATTTGCTTTGTTAGGTCGAAGGACCACGATTGGCAAGAGTTCCCCTTCGTTTGATTTCTGATGAGATGCTATTATCTATGCTATTAACAGCGGAGCGGATGTATACAAAGTCACTGATTATCTTAAATTTATAATTGTGTTCTGTATTGCAAGGCTCTATCCGATTTATGGACGTTGTGTGTCGCTTCTAACCTATGTACAATATGCAATAGATTTGCACTTACTTTTAGCGCTTCTGTTCCAATACTTGCGAAAGCAACAGTGGGGGCTCGCTGAGTTCGTTCTACCAGTGATGTGCAATGTGCATACTTACGTATGTAAGTAGTTGTTCAGACATTTGGAAAATTGTACCCCTGGTGTTGACTTGGGAGTTCCGCACAATTTTCTCAAGTAAAATGTTGAAAAGGTTGCATTGCAGTGAAACACCTTACCTAATTCCTTGTTTGACATGAAAGGTCTCGAAGACATTGTTTTCTCACTCTACGGAGCAGCAAGTGTCCTATATAGTCATTCTGCATAGACATGGTTCTATAAGATCTATAAAGAGCTGGTGCGTATCGACTTGGACCTTTTGAGTTTCTTCCAGGCTCTGCCGTAGTGTGAATAATTGACGAAATGTGGGTTTACAGCACTGATAAGGAGCCAGTCTTGATAAATGGCTTCAGGCGTTCACTCAAGACAGCATCTTGTATGCTAAGCCTAACTAGTCCTGAAAAGCGTTACTGATCTCAGCTCTAAATATGTTGCAATTGTCTATATAAGATACATGCTACATTGATTGTTGAGGCCACCTTTGCGTTGATTCCACTATGTGAATTCATTCTCCGTACGCCCCCTTCTGAGATTCAGTCATTTCCGATAGCTAATTATAGTGTGTTTGTGTTTTTATTTTCTCTTGCTCAATACTAGTGCTTATAAGTTTGACAGGTCACGCCAGGTTAAACTAGCATTCGCGGCTACCATGAGGAAGTAAAATGAGCACAACTGATGTATAGTCATAGTTACTGCACTGGGCATCGCCAGGTTGATGCCACTCAGTGCCTACCCTGATCGCATACCCCCAATCACCTAATGATGATGTGATTTGCTTCATTTAAAGTGGCTCAAATCCCGGTTGAATCGGGTTCAAGAGCTCTCTTTATTAAGCTTGATCTTACGATAGCCTTCTCCAGTTGTGCACGTCAAGCTAGTTAAGGTCCTAGTTTAGGTCCTTTCCACTTGAGCGCACTATGTATCTAAACCGAAGCCCCCTTTTAACATATTATACCTCAGTAATGAATTTAAAGTCTTTCTGCCCAGAGTATTGGTGTTCAATCGCTCAACATGTTCCAAACATCTAAGTGGATTTATTTATATCCGTTTGACAAGATTAATTTCATGGTATAAGCCACACATTTCTTACAAACAGGGTGTTAAAAATGCATGTTTCCTTTTAAAAATAAAATAAAATGCACAAAAATCAATTATTTTCGGTACGTTTTGGCTTTATTAGAAAGAGCGAACATTCAATTTAGTTATGGAATACGATTTCATTCATGTGGCTGCCTCGGCTGGCTTCGCAGTAGAGCATCCTGTCAATCCAATTTTCCAATGCCCTGTTAACTGTTTCTATTTAGCCATTAGTGAGGTTCGGACGAAGGGCTTGAATTATTTCTGGATCGTCCGGCTAACATTGATCTTTAAGGGCACCTCACTGTCAGAGCCAAAATCTGTAACATGTGATTCCAAAAGAAACTTGTATTTGGACCAACCTGTATAAGGTAGAAGAAATCAACTGATAACACATCACCTCGCGGAAATATTTTTTGGTATTCAAAGTATGGGTAGTATCCTTACAGATCATTATGTAGCAATGGGCATTTTTTATTATCAGTCTGCTATACGAGGAAGCTCGTTTCTTGATCTCAATTCGATGAAAGTGGTAAGTACCAAGCTTAATTTCTTAGCTTTCTGTGAAGATGTGGCATAAGTTGAATATCTGTCTGATGAAAAATATAACTATGTAGTTCTGATTAGCCGGTTGTATCCAGAGAATTTCAGATGTTCACAGTACGATAGAGACAGGATAACGACGGTGCAATTTCATTCATCGTACGAACGAGTACTTTCTTTTAAACATGTTTTGCAGAAGTGCTGGTGTGTACTTTTCATTCAAATAACTTTTCCTGTTCTGCAGGTTCGATTCGAATCTGTCTACTTCAGTAGCCTTGCTGATATTAAGTTAAGCTATCGCTGATGGACGTTAAATAATGTTGGTCATTATCGCCGTAAAAAGGTTTGAAAGACAAAGTTTAGACTCACATAAAGTTCGGTGCAATACGGTGTAATCAATCACGTCTTCAGTCCGCAGAAGTAGCGAGTTATAAGTATTACTCTTCTTCGATTTCTACGTCGAAGGGTAGCATGCGTATCCTGTCTAAGTGTAGCTCTGACGAATATACATAAATTAATTTAAGATACGTCAACGATCACTTTAACCCTTTAACTAATCGGATATCAGTTACAGAATTTGATTATTCTGAGCACGGTTCTCACTTTGGTGGATTTCTGGCAAGCTTGGTAGACCTTTTCAGTTTTTTACTAATATGTAGTTTCTTTCCAAGCTCCATCACGATGTGATCGCTTCTCCAACCTTTGTGTGATTAAATTTCATCTACGTAAGCAAATTATTTTTATTAGCTGCTTAGTTTAAAGAACCCCTCAACTAGATAGCAATTCGATCTGAATTCGTGCTGAAATCGTAATTACTGGCAATGTCAATATTCCTACATAATTCTAGGTGGCTTCCAAATTCTGGACGGGTAACAACAGAAGCACGATGAATTAAAACCTTTGCTGTGGAAAACAACTGAACTTGTAAATGGACCCAGGCGAATACATGACGTAAATTGTCATGGGTCGATTTATTTTTAACTTCTCACCCTGATACTTAAGTCTCGTTGGACCACCGTATCATATCAGCTAATTTCTCTTACAATAGTCACTCAATTAAAGAAAAGATTCCTCAAACAATTTTATGGCAATGCTAGAAAACCAATTAGAGCGGACTTAACACTTTACTTAGGAATTGTACGTCCTTATTAGGTTGTACAAAACCAACCAGACAGAGGAAAACCGCAAAAAAGTTCAAAATTCCTTTATTTCAAAATTCATACCTTAGAAACCTACTTATAGGTAAAAAAAAAACGTAAAGATAATATATTTTATATTTTCAAAATTTAAGATTTTGAACTGTATATTTACTGCCTGAAAAATAATACAAATTACGAGTATACCTTGTCAAAAGAGAGATCATGTAAGTTCAAATTACTTTCTGGAGTGAGCGTATTTTGGGAAACAATCCACGCATAGCTGAGGTTTTGTTGGGACACTCTGGGCAGTAGGTTGTTGTCTTCTTGATTTTGTTTCTTGCTGTATTTCTGTCAGACGATTTTTTTGCCGTCGCGTAGCACAATACACAAGCACGCCTTATTGTTTTGCCATTCTCGTCTTTTCTGATCTCATCTTTCTTGAAGTTATAGGCTGTGGAGACATCAGATCTAATAATCCATCAGATTTGTATGTTAATATTTGTATTTTTTTTTATAAAATAGAAAGGCATTTACAATTGCTGTCCCTAGTAAAAGTTTAATCGCAACTTTTCTGTACCTCTGGATAACTCGTCCGAGTGTAGTAACAGAGGAAGCAATTTGATCAGAGTGATCGATCGCCGATTTGCCCTTATTGTACTTGACAACAGCAAGAGGTTTAACTCGAACTCCTTGCCGTCGAGTTGATTTCCTGCTTCCACTGGTGGATGGTTCGTTAGAGTCTGCAGGTTGTTGGTCACTTACGGCAACTATAACTGGAACACGCTTCGTCGAAAGAATCCTGACATCCCGGGTGTCCTTCCATTTGAGCACAACCACCCCATGTTCTCCTCTCGGGCCATCATTTCACGTCTTTTCAACGTAGCAGTCATCACCTCTTCCGGGCAATATTTTTTGTTGGCCGGTAAGGTTCCAACCAGGTGCGTTTGTTGATCAAACATGGAACGTGCAACTTCGTATATCATGTAAAAATTATCTACGAAAAGGGTACGCCCCTCTCCTTTCAAAAGGCAACTCAGTTCCTCGCAAACATTCTTTGCGAGACCATCTTCCCGCACACCTGTTGAACTTTTACCCATGTAGATTATCATGGACCATGTAAATGCTTCCGTCGAGCATAGCTTGAATAATTTAACCCCATAAGTATAGGCTTTGTTTGGGATATATTGGCGGAAAACTAGTCTACCTCTCCAAGGAATTATGGTTTCGTCAATTACTATATCCTCTCCAGGCATGAAGACTCTTTGAAAATTTGTGTGCAGCGTGTCCAAAAGAGGCTCAAGTTTGCCAATTCTATCAGCTGGGATAATCAAATCGTTGTGCGCAAAATGGAGAAAATTCAGCAAAAGCTGAAAACGATTGAGACCCATCCATAATAAAAGTCCGAGGAACTTCTTCATTTCTTGACTGGTTGTAGGTTTTCATTTTTTTTTTCCGCGATGCTCGGGTAAAAGTGAATCATTCCAATTGCTGTTCCGCATATGTATTAGTTTCACGAACGATGTGCTCAAAAAGTTTTTCGTCGACGAAAAGGTTGAACGCATCAAGGCAACTTATATTGTTTGCAACATCTATGAGGAAACTACATCTGCTCATAAAAGTGAAGGTTTTTTGCTTTGATGAATACTCGGTCCAATTTGGAAAATCATTATTGGCGACTGATATGTCTTCATTTTCGGCATCTGTTTGTTCTTCGTCACTGTAAGCTTCCGCATCGAAAACATTGACATCACTAACGTCAGAGTCGCTATCCGAATTCTGGCCGCCCGTAGGTTGCCAATTGCGGTCAACGTCGTAGTCGTCGCTGGAAAAATCTACATCACTATCCTCGCTGTCCGCCGCTTGCAATACTCCTGCCACCTCTTCGTTTGTTAGGTTTCTTTGTTCGATATTTACGAAAACTGTGTAAAAATAAGTCAGCAAACAAGAAAAACACAAGAAAAAACCGTCGCACGTTTTCGGACGACGTGGCCTGGCAGAAGATAAAACACCGACTGAGGTACCGTCATACGAAAGCGTACGACACACAAAAACTGTTATTACTGTACAGTTAGGGCAAATAAAATATTACGAGTGATGCAGAACTACTTTTTGGGTACTGAGAGGCACGAAAATGAAAAAAAATGCCTTGGCCTCCTACGACCCAAATTGCTAAAATGCCTTGGCAGCCAATGTGCAGGTCTTCTCCCACGCTGACAGAATCAATGCCTGACCTTTTTCGTAAACTCTTCTCCTTAGGATTCTTTCCCAGTAGATAGAAAACAGCATTTGTCCCGTCCGTCTCTAAAAAAGGCAGTTTTCAGTTCCCCTGGCAATTCGATGGCATGTCTCACCAAAAAGTGGAACCATAGTCAATAGATCAATCTGGCGAAAGCAAGATAGTTCAAAGGCATTTGGCAGAGTTTGGCATCAGACCCTGCCATTTCTAATCTATGTAGTATATTCTTACGGTCTGCTTTTTGCATTCTCTGCTAGATTCATGTAATTTCTTTGCGCCTGTACTACGGGAATTGAAGCGTATGCTTAGCTCATTAAATTCCGACATTAACAGCAGCACTAATTGTGGAACCAACAACAGAGTAAAATCAACTTGCATCATCGAAACCTATACATTTTCGGTATGTTTCTCAATGATAACCTACGTTGAAGTGACCACATATTCGATATCGCCAAAAATGCTGCGAAATGTCTAGATTCTCTAAAGCGATATATAAGAAAGACTTTACCTCGTGTGATCTGGCCTATACGAGTATATGTATATGTGTGAGGTATTATCCACTTAAAATTGAGGTACAGTACCTACACCTGGCCAGGCGTCCCCAAAACATCTTTACACTTGCTAAGTAGGACTCAAAATCGCACTATAATAGTCTTAGGGATACTTACTCGTATTTAGAGGAATTGCGTCCTTTTTCATTGCTCTCCAATGTGGGAAGCTTCTAGCGGAAGCCGTAGGTAGTTTTTGCGAGGAAATGAATATCGCTTCAAATAGTTAGTTTGGTTTCAGAAATGGGCATTCGACGGAACATGTCTCTTTGGTTCTGTGCAACAAGATAGTGCACAACTTGAGGCAACCGTAAATAGCTAGCTTCCTAAGTTCAAGAATCACCTGCATATCTATTGGTTTAGAAGTATCTGACGAATTTTCTGTCCTTTCGGGAGTTCCCCAAGTATCTATACTTGGACCTAAGCTGTTTAGTTTATTCCTTCAAGATTTTGCTTTCAACAATCCGACTGCGAACGACCCAGGAGCTATTTTGTATGCTGATGACACCATTATCCTAGCTAGTGATGTCAAACCTCATGTTGGTCTAAACAAAATTAGAAACTACATACCCGCTTTAGTTTCCTATCTTAGTTCTTGGGGCCTAAGTATAAATACAGGAAAATGTGGACTGACTTGCTTCAGAAATGCTTAATGAAAAGGACATCGGTTAGTAGTGAAAGAAAGTAAATCACTCTCCATACATAATCCTGACAGTCGAATACCTCTTAAAACAGAGAAGAAGTACTTGGGCATTCATCTGCACAATAGATTTGAATTTAACAAAGACGCAAGAAAAGTACGGAAAAAGGCAAAGGCATCTACGTCCATATTGAAGCAGTTGTTTTCATCTAAACATCTGTTACAAAATACTAAACTGCTACTTTATAAAACCTTACTTAGACCAATCTTAACGTATGGCTGTAGATCTTGGTTTACCATATCACCTACGGAAGCGAATGAACTTGAAGCTTTTGAAAGACAAATCCTAAAATATTGTAGTGGTAAATTTCAAAGACTAAATATAAAATCGTTTTCTTACAAGATTTTGTACAATTTGACTCGAGTAGCACCACTTATGACTTACATGACCTTCAACTTGCAGAAAAGACTGCAATGCGCGGCTTCTCACCCTAATCCGCTCATCAAAACTTTATGGAATGCTAATGTAAATGAAAGTGTATACAATCACTATTACCTATCCCTCTTCAATCCGATAGAAACAAGATCGCGCTCCACGTTCGAATTAGAGCCTAACACAAGGTTAAAATTAAATTTTGATGAGAAAGCTTCACTGCCCATCTTGAAAGGATAAATAACTAAAACAAATTGCAGTTTGAAAGAGCTCGTCCTAGTTTTATTTAATTTGTTCCTATAAAACTTACACATCCCTTTTTCCACATAGTTTTAAGTTAAATTAGTATTTAATTCTAGTCATTAATTTTAAACTGGCCTTTACGGGTCAAAGTGTGAATCTATGCCGGTAGCAAGCATAAACAGGGTGCGTAGAACCAATTGAGCATTGGAGGGGCTGGTTCGGGTGGTGGTGAGGGTACGCAGCTGCACTAGGTCTCCTCTTGTTCTGTCGGCATCCCCATTTAGTAGTAAACATGCTTTGAACCGGAGTACATCGTGGCTTTGCCGTGCGTGCGTTTTATGAAAACAACTGATCTGTGATTGCGACGCTTTAACATTCAGCGCAATAACGCTGTTCCTACTGCGAACACAATTCGGTCCTGGATTCGGCAGTTGGAGGAAACTAAGAATAGATACACAGGACCGATGAAGATCCATCAGAACACCAGAAAATGTAGAGCTAATGTGAACAGCACTCGAGCAATCGCTAAGATGTTCTGCGCGAAGGCACGCTGTTGCATTGGGGGTTTCAGACCGCAGTTTGAGAAGGGTTCTGCATTCGGATTTCAATTTCCGTCCTTTCAAAATAATGATGGTTCAAGAATTGAACTCAGCAGACTACGCCAACCGAGTAGTCTGTGTGAGGAAATGCTTGTAGCGATCCCTCCTGAGACAGCATTCGTAAGTAAGTGGGATTGTGAATAAACAAAATTTTCACTACTGGGCTGAAAATAACCCCCAAATTGTTCACGAAAGACCGCTACATTCTCCTAAGCTAACGGTGTGGTGTGTCGTATCGCAATTTGGCGTTATTGGCCCGTACTTCTTTGAAGAGGGAGGCGTGACCGTGACCGTGACCGTGAATTCCGGACGTTATGATTCGATGTTACAAAATTTTCTGCAGCCCCGACTGGGGTTGTTGTTGAAGAAGAGGGATTAGGGGATGTTTGGTTCCAGAAAGATGGGGCTACAGCCCACGCAGCCCGAAATTCTCTAAATGCTTAAGAAAAATGTTTCCCGGGCGCCGGATTTCAGCATATGCAACTTCTTTCTTTGGGGATATCTTAAGAAAAAAGTGTTTAAACGTCGCCCCAAAAGCGATACCCCGCGAAATGTGTCAACGGGCTGTTCAAAACTTTAGGAATGTATTGCAGCTAACGACCGCCATCTTAAAGACATTATTTTTAGAAATTAACGCGTACAAAATGGTAAGTTCTACGGATTTCAAAAATAAAAACATTTGTTTCATATACGCGTATACCCTGTTTTTTCTTATTAAGAATAATGTTCTCCAGAGAAAAAAAAAATGTTTTGTAGTTGAAATTTATATCTAAGATAGAACATATCTAATCCATATTTGAAATAAATTGCTAAGCTAGATTAGTTTAATTAAATCGGCTTGTTGAAAAAATAAATCAATCTAATTAAAAAAAACTGTAAATTTATGTGTCTCGAAAATATAATTGAATTGAATTGAAAAAACAATACCAGCGACATACGAACTCTAAAAGAGAAGCAGATCCACGAAATGAGTATAACATCGGACTATTTCTACGATCCAAGTCTTCGGGTACAAATCAATGGCGAGTTTCATACGAGGAGACAAACTGACGCGATGTACTAGCTTCCAACAATCATAAATGAATACGGAAAACGAAAACACCTTGCCGAATCCACTCAACAGCCAGAAATCAACATAAGAAAAAGAAAAATAAAACAACAATATCCTGAAGCAGTAACATAAATGCCAAGAAAAAACAAATTTATTTCCCATAATTTTTATTTGCAACTTATTCATTAAAAAAAAAAAAAAAAAACAACAAAACCTAAATACGTAAAAGTATTTTAACAAATATCCGTAATATATTACGTACTTGTGCTTAGTAACGTCGGTGTTTGTGTTTACTTTATGATGACTCGGGTATTCAGAGTGGATATTGTCAACATACGCAGGCTAGTAATCGCTTTTCTGCGTACGTCCACGTCTGTAAATACAGACCAGGTGTTTTGGCACTTAGTGAAACACGGGTAGATCCCCGCCTACACCTATCAGATCACCCTGATCTGAAGCTACCTGGCTACGAACTAGTGCCATTATTCTTCTCCTGCCATTTACGTGAGTAGTGAAGTAGCTTAACAAATTCCACCACAAACCTGTTCCTGTTCCAATCCGGAATTCAATTTCATGTGGTTAAAATTCCATCTCCGTAAGCAAATTATCCACTACTGCTTTATTTACAGAAGCTCCAAACTCGACAGCAATTCGACTTTTAAGGAATTCGATGCGCTGTCTGACTCCATTCAAAGAATTATATCCCTGTATCCTCATACTGAAATCGTTATTACGGGCGATTTCTATGTACACAATTCTGGGTGACTTCAACATTCTGAACAGACAACACCCGAAGGACGGTGATCTTTGCTGTGGAAAACAACCTAACGCAGATTGCAAATGAGCCCACATGAATACCAGTACCGCCAACAGCCTGGACTTGTTTTTAACTTCTTACCCTGATAAGTACATCGTTGATGTGCTCTCCCCTCTAGGCTCGTCGGACCTTTGTGTAATATCAGCTAATTTCTCGTACACCCACCACACAGTTAGAGAAAAGACTCCCAAAAGAACCGTATAGCAATACGAGAAAGCCAACTGGAGCGGTCTTAACAGTTTCCTTAGGAATTTTAACTGGTCGTTATGTTTCCTCGATAACAGCGTGGATGCCGCTACTGATATGATCACAGACACCACTCTCTTTGGAATGATACTAATCGGATGACGAGTATCAAACCAAAAGAAAAAGCATGATACGAATCAAGCTGTAAAGATGCTGTCAGGGTTAGAGAAATGTTTTTTCGGTCTTTCAAGGCCAGCCCAACTGAGGAAAATCGAAAAAAGCCAGGAATGACTACAACGCCTTTCTTAAACGTGTAAAATTCCAATACGACCAAAAACTTCGGCAAAAAATACTACAATGTCCCAAAGGTAGTAAAAATTTTTGGTCGTTCGTCAAAAATATCAGAAATTCTGCCTCATCCTCCATCTCAACGCTAATTTATAATGATATTCTAGCTGTCAGCTCTTTGGACAAGGCCAATCTGCTTGCTGCACACTTTGCGGCCAGCTCAACACTCCCAGATTGTGGTTTGTCTCCGTCTACACTTGAGTGCGTCGAATCTTCAATGGGACAAATCCACTTTCGCACTTGTGTTCTTAAAGATCATAACATTCAAAAATCCGCTGGTTCAGATGGTATATCTACCCTCCTTCTGAAGAGGTGTTCTTCCTCGCTGGCAAAATCATTGCGTAAGCTTTTTCATCAATCCTACTCTTTAGGACTCTTTCCGAGAAGATGGAAACAGCATTTGTCCAACCCGTCCCTAAAAAAGGCAAATCATCTTCTCTCTCCTACTACAGGCCCTTTGCACTTACGTCCCCTCTTTCCACGGTCATGGAAACACTGATAAACCGTCAGCTCATGAAATATCTTGAAACACGACAACTTCTGAATGACCGGCTGTATGGTTTTCGTAGCAACAGGTCAACTGGTGATTTGATGGCACGTCCCACCGAAAAGTGGAACCAAAGCGTACATCAATCTGGCGAAAGCAAGATAGTTGCACTTGATATTTCTAAGTCATTTGACAGAATTTGGCAATAGGCTTTTTTGTCGAAAATTCGTGCTTTTGGGATCGATGACTCTCTTCTTAAATGGATTAGAAATTACCTTTCGGAAAGTT
Source organism: Volucella zonaria (assembly GCA_963966105.1). Classification (NCBI taxonomy): domain Eukaryota; kingdom Metazoa; phylum Arthropoda; class Insecta; order Diptera; family Syrphidae; genus Volucella; species Volucella zonaria. The sequence continues at coordinate 49,466,413 of OZ014532.1, read as the reverse complement.
CAATCCAAGTTGTCTTGGACGGTTTCAAACATCTCTGCAGCTGCAAGATAGGATTCAAAACCGTGCGATAAAACTCATGGGTGATACTAATATCACTCAAACAATGGACATCCTCGAACACCGACGTAATGTCTCGTGTCTCACTCTGTTTTATCACTATTTCCACTAACAGTGCTTCGTAAAAATCGCCAGTATTATTCCGCCCACTCAAACTTTTAAACGTAACACCCGTCTCGCTATGAATGCTCAACAATATACCCTCAAGCCCACTTTCGGACGCACATTGAAATATCGTGATTCGTTCCTAAGCCATATAACTCGCTTAAGGAATGCCCTGCCTACCTCTTTATTACCTAGTCTTTTTAACCTTCAAACATTTAAAACCAACGTTTACCGGCACCTCTCTTTCTATCCTCCCTGATTTTCGTTCGCCCGCGCTGTGTGCAAGCATTTTAAGGGTACTTACGAGGTTTCCAACCGCAACGTAAAGATAGCAGCACTTGTCAATAAAGGCTAGTGAGTGCTAGTTGTGCATCTTTTAACAGTTATTCACCGAAGTTTCAGTCGTTTTGGACAGGCAGTTGACAGTAGTTTGAGTGATTCGATGTGAGTGTTTTTTGTGAAAATGGAAAAAATTGAGTATCGAGCTGTTTTAAATTCTTGTTTTTGAAAGGCAATACGCCTACGCAAATCAAAAATGAGCTGGACTCTTTGTATGGGGACTCTGCACCATCATTTACCACAGTGAAATTTTGGGCAGCTGAATTTAAACGTGGCCGTAAGAGTTTAGGAGATGATGAACGTTCGGGACGTCCAAAAACTGCAACCACTGACGATAACATTGCTAAAGTTCAACAAATGGTGTTAGACGACCTCCGAATTAAAGTGAAAGAGATAGTAGAGGTTATGAAGATGTCCAACGATAGTGTTTGTTACATATTAAATCAAGATTTAGGCATGAGAATGCTGTCCGCACGTTGGGTGCCGCGTTTGCTTATGTTAGATCAAAAACGTTATTGAATGAACATTTCCAACGCTCTGTTGGCGCAGTTAGGTGCAATAAATCCGAGTTCCACCAAGGCAATGCGCCGGCTCACACCTCAGCGGTTGCCATGGCGAAAATCCATGAACTGCTTGACCATCCGCCTTATTCACCAGACCTAGTCCCAAGCGACTTCTTTTTGTTCCCTCATCTAAAAACTGCGCTCGGAGGACAGAGATTTTCGTCATTTTCGTCACTCACAATCAACAATCGTGAATAGTTATTTTGCAGAGAAAAACGCCAAGTGCTATTTGGACGGGTTAGAGAGATGGGAGCATCGCTGGGAGAAGTGTGTGGAGTTACAAGGAGACTGCATATGTAGACAAATAAAAAAAGCTTTTGAGAAAAATGCCAACGATGTTACACGTCCTCCTCCAGATAAGTCATATGGCTTCAGAAAAAATAAAACTAATGTCAATGATATCTGTTTGTAATAAATAAATAAATAAATAGTAAATAATGCGAACTTTAACATCTTTCTCTAGTAGTTTGCTAAATGTTGGGAGTATAGAGATAGATCAATATTTCGTCAATTACAGTTACCTTTTTATGAATACTTTTAAGGAGGAAGGAAATATACCACCATACTCACTTTTATTTATCAAATGACATAAAGCATCGACAATAAACAGTAAAACACGTTTCAAAAGGCAATTGGTGCTAAAATTTGTCGATTTCAAGTGGCGTAAAAGGTGTAAAAATAAAATTGTTGCTTTGGAATTCGTCTTCAGCTAAATCCGCATATACTAGATGGAGTGAAAAGTTTTTTTTTTAATGTTTTTCTATATTATTCAATATAGTCCTCTCTTAGTTTGATACACTTATTCCAGCGATTTTCTAACTTCTTGATCCCGTCCGATAAGTAATTTTCCGGAAGGTCTGCAAAATACTCCTCCGTGGCGTCGATGATTTCCTCGCGTGAGCTGAATTTTTTATTGATAAGCCATCTTTTGAAGTTTGGGAAGAGATAATAGTCCGAGGGATCCAAATCCAGTTACCAATCGACACCAAAAGTCCGCCCGATTCCGCATCAGCAAGTCCAAACACTCTTTCGAAGTGCTCTCGCGTTCGTGTTTTTGGTCATGAGTGAGCCTGCGCGGCAACCAGCGGCAGGATAACTTTTTCATATGCAGAATATTTATCAAAATATGGCGTGTGCGCTAAGTACTAATCTTTATGGTATCTGTCAGCCAACACTTTCCCTTTCCGGTCAGCCAACACTATTTCATGTATTTTTTTGACAGTGTCCTCTGTAACCGCATCGGAGGGCCTGCCGCTGCTGACTTGATTGGTAGTGGAGTTGCGGCCACCACGAAACTCTCGAAACCAATATTTGACGGTGCAATTTGACGGAGTATTAGCCCCATAACATTTATCCAACTTTTCTTTTGTTTCCTTCGCCGTTTTGCCTCTCAAAAAATAATGTTTTATGAGAGAACGAAAATCGTTTTTGTGCATAGTCAATATGATGCCAAACACGTCAACAACAATCAGCTGTCAAAACAAAACTAAAGACAGTATCGCACTGAAATATGGCATGTCTGCCTAAATATGAACGGACTTCAAGGCACCATAACCTTTTTTGCAGTAGCAGCGCATTCTGGCGGTCAAGGATGTCACTTTTCACTCCATCTAGTAAATTGCATTTGCAACTGCATTTTGGAGTAATTGTTTCAATTTAGTGTCGAGCATCACAAAGAATTGGTTAAAATTATGAGCAACATCTACATGGTCAGATGTTTATGTACTTCAACTCCAAATATTTTTTCTTTTTCATGTTGGTTGTTGAGGATATTTTTAACTATTCCAGATTCTTTTTTCACACGGTAAACATAAAATTTAATTTAACTTCTTTTTTACCTCGATATTGATTTGTATGAAGTATTTCTTAAATTTTTGATGGCATTTTTTGCATTTTTACATTTTTTTTGAATTAGTTTTTCTTGGCTTTTTGGTTTAATTTATTATTATATTGTCCTCTAAGCAAATCGAAAGTTTACAATCCATTGATGCGAAGAAGAGTTTTTGAAATGCATTCTTATTTCAACCGCACACATCGTAGTCACAAGACCTATTTTGCTCATAGGCAGTTTCTCAACGCACATTGACCTCTTTAGAGAAAACTACTTTCCGCATACCTGCACCTAAATTCCCTTCTGTTTTACCACCGAGCCAAGATGAACTGCAATTCTATGCAACACCATTACGAGCAAAATCTACGATCGTTCGTATCTTTTTTTTCTGTAAAGGGATAATCGATGGAAGGAAAAAAATAGAAACAGGATCTCCAATAAATCCTTTGTTAACCCATTTCTATTGTGCAAAAATAAGGCGTTTGATTAAATCCTTAAATCTCCTACGGCATCTAGAATCCGGAATCACAATGCAACTCCACATAGGATACCGAGAGAGTTCAATATTTTCAGCTTGACGGTCACATGTGCCGAATAGTTTATAGGTACAGCATACGAATACAGTCACCGTGTTTTATTAAAGAAACACATTTCTTATCGAGTTTCCCACTTCATTGTTGGTTAGGACTTGTAACGTTGACAGCACTAAGATGCATGCATCGCTATACCATTTTTCACATCCGTTGAATTCATTCCGATTTCACGTAATTACCACTCAAGATGTCCCTCAAGGACAGCGCACAGGATGTTTACCACATCCACGGATATTTTTTTCTTTTTTGTTGAAAATTTTCAAATTTCAGCGTCGCAATGACGTAAACATATTTTCACTAAGGGAACGGACGTGTAGTGTATTTTCTTTCCTCGAGCAACGTAGCTGCAAGGATGAATATATGTATGTTTAGATGGGAATGGGATACAAACGTATATGGATAATTATAAACATTTCTCTAAATACTGGGCAAAGATGAGATTTAGAATCCGTTTTCCACTCGAGTGACATCATTTTTGGGGGTCACACTCGTAGATGTCAATCAGCGAACCCACAAGTTCATCTATTACACGGGATTCTAGGAAGCGCAATGACAACTAGATGTTTTCGGCTCGTATGCATCCTTTTTTACGGTGTCAGATTAGTAAGTTGGAATACCTTGCAGATACTGTTATAGTAATTATTTGTGTATTTATTTATTCTTGGAATGAGGATAAGTTCTATTTTCAAAGTAAATAAACAATCCGATGAGATCACACGCCACTTGTAAGTAAAGATAGAGAAATGCATTGTTTTGTGGTATACAAATACTGGGTACCCAAGATTTCTTTTACTTCGCTACACCAATTGAAAATGTGTCAAAGGGATGATTTTTTTTGTTGGCTCTCTCTATTTTTAGGGTAAGCTAAGGAGATGAAATTTGATACTGAATGCTAGATCATTATTCCACTGTCTATTTTGTACTGATTTTTGGGCCTCATTTCTGTTCAATAAATGAGTAATGAGTAAAGGTAAATGCTTCTTTGCCTATAGTTTCTATAACACAATTTCTGACAATAAAAACTCCAGCATATGAAGTTCGTTTAGGAATGCAAGTGTGCTACTTGCGACGGATAGTTCTACTGTGCATCCCAAATAAGATGAACGCAAGGAAAACCAAACGAAGGTTAGGTTAAAGATTATGTTAAAACAGGGGTATGATGGATATGCCATCATACAGACACCTGGAACCAAAATGGGTCCATCGTGATCCCTATGGGACCACATGAATTTATCTTCAAATGGCAATAGCCTAAACAATTTCCCTGCTGAAATATCCAATTTTATTGCAAAAACCCAGAAAGGGGTTTGAAGTTCATGCCATCTATTTCTTCTAGATTTTCGAAAAAGTATTCTAAAAATCTTCTTCCACTACGCGATATTGCCTAGCATTCACACAGTATGTGTGTTCATGTTCTTAACAGCTTGCAGATCACATCAGAATCTGCAAATATCCGCATCCGAGAATTTGAGTCTCTTTGCGTGTTTCCGCAGGAGACAGTGTACTGTTAGAATTCTTATTACTATCCGAAGTTTATCCCTGTTTAATTTTATCAACTCCCTAGATATTTTGCCGCCAAAATTGGTCGAGGGCCTTGGATACCCTGTGTCCTTCAAGACTTGATCACATTAGGTTGGCAGTCTTTGTGATTTTTTCCTCGATAGTGTCCCTCACTATGCAAAGCGGTGGTTTGATGTTGGCAACCTCACTACTATCGAGTAGTCCTCCTTTTCTTGGAAGCTCATCTGCTTGTTCATTTCCCTTTATACCACAGTGTACTGGCGCCCAGCACAGTCTCAACTAGTTCTGACTTTTTAATGCCTTGAGCACTGTTGTTGATTGATTCCATTGGATTGACTGCGGCCTGGCTATCAATGTAGATAGCGATATCTCTTTCGGATACCCATCGCATCTGCATTAGCTCAGCCGCCTTGAAAACAGCCAGAACCACTGATTGGAAGACACTGCTTGCGCCCGGTAGTCTGATAGACACTCTTAGTTCTGGTTCTTCCGATCAGATACCAGAATCTGTTCCTTCCTCTGTTTTTGAGCCATCTGTGGAAATTGCAATTTCATTTGACCTGATTATTGCATTTTTTCCCCCAGTCCTCCGGATATATTATATCATATGCGATGTCGAAGTCGACCAAGGTAGGAATTTCATCCATTAGAATTGCATTGCCTGGTAGTAGCCGTAAACCGTTTTCTTGTTTGTTGCTTTCCACAGTACTAGTGCGCCGGAATTATGGGTCTTACCACAACAATATACAGGCAGTATACTATAGCACCTCTTAAGCCGCAAATTTTTCTCACCGTTCTTTTGCAGATAAAAAGAGTATTAGATACCGCTAAGTTAAGATTCCAATTCAGTTTTTTGTCCAGAATCAAACCCAGATACAAAATCAAATGAAAGAATCTCGAAAAAAGAAACCTAAATCTGAAGCTAGTCAAATCTGTTGCAGATGTCCAAACCTTTTCACAATTGCCGCAAACCATATGAAAATTTATCGGCTTACGAGTACGCTGAACTTATTGCTGTTCATCCGATTATTGTTTCGTAAGCCTTCAAAATATGTGAAAGGTCAAAGATCCTTGTTTCTATGCGAACCAGTAAGCACAATTTCCTAAATGGATCTGATGTGCGCCAAAGGATGAGTTTAATAGGACACTGAACCTTGCCTATCCGAAATACTCGTAATAAAGATCATGACCAAAAAGATAGGGTCAGTCAGATGAGCTGATACTGAGGTAACTTGAATTCGGATTCGGTTGATATGTTGTCACTAAAAAAGTTTTCGATTTCCGTTGAAATATTTAGTTAGAGGACTTTTAGTGAATATTGGGGATATATACTGTGAAATTTTATGAGAGATTGACGTAATGAATGAAATTGGCAAATTTAAGGAACATCCCTGCCTTGTGATCAATAGGCATGAATTGGTATCATGGGGTCAGGTGCTGCTGGTTCATACGCATCTTAACACTATATAGAAATTCCCCCTTCAACAGGGCTAATTTGAAGATGGATCTTTTGAGCTGATGACCATCCATAAATGAATGAAAAGGGAAGGTGTTTTCTAATATTCTGACAGATTACTGACTTTTCAAATGTGAAATTGAATGTTACAGGGTTAGGCTACGATGTTAATCTGTAGAGCCTTCAGATGAGATGTTTATACTGTGCTATGCAATATTATCCTACATTTTCTCATTTTTGGGTTGTTTGCATAGGGATGCTTTAAAATATGCTGTGAGGTGAACACGTAGAATCATTTTTCATCAAATACGAGGGTTGTCTGAAAAGTACAGATAGCGGCACTCGTCAATAAAAGCTAGTGAATGCTAGTTGTGCATCATTTGATAGTTACTTACCGAAGTTTCAGTAATTTTGGAATCGCAGTTTTTAGTTGACAGTCGTTTGAGTGAGTCGATGTGAGTGTTTTTTGTGAAGATGGAAAAAATTGAGTATCGAGCTGTTATTAAATTCTTGTTTTTAAAAGGCAATACGCCTACGCAAATCAAAAATGAGCTGGACTCTGTGTATGGGAACTCTGCACCGTCATTTACCACAGTGAAATTTTGGGCAGTTGAATTTGAACGTGGCCGTAAGAGCTTGGGCGATGATGAACGTTCGGGACGTCCAAAACCTGCAACCACTGACGATAACATTGCTAAAGTTCACATAATGGTGTTAGACGACCGCCGAATTAAAGTGGGAGAAATAGTAGAGGTTATGAAAATGTCCAAAGAACGTGTTTGTTACATATTAAATTGAGATTTAGGCATAGAAAGCTGTCCGCGCGTTGGGTGCCGTGTTTGCTAACGTTAGACCAAAAACGTGTTCGAATGAGCATTTCCAATGCTCCGTTGGCGCAAGTTAGGAGTAATAAATCCTAGTTTTGGAGCCGATTAATTACTGTAGATGAAACTTGGATACACCATTATATGCCCGAAACAAAAATTCAGTCAAAACAGTGGACTGCAAAGGGCGAGCCGACTCCAAAAAAAGCAAAAACTGTTTTTTCGGCTGGGAAAATGATGGCGACTGGTTTTTTTTGGATAGTAAAGGAGTTATCTTAATCGATTATCTTCAAAAAGGAAAAACCATTACAGGAGCATACTACGCATCATTACTTCTGCCAAGCTGAAGGCAGAAATTGCGGAAAAACGGCCACATTTGCAGAAAAAAAAAATCCTGCTTCACCAAGACAACGCGGTTGCCATGGCGAAATCCATGAATTACGGTTTGAACTGCTTGACCATCCGCCTTATTCACCAGATCTATCCCCAATCGACTTCTTTTTGTTCCCTCATCTAAAAACTGCGCTCGGAGGACAGAGATTTTCGTCCAATGAGAATACAATCACCATCGTGAACAATTATTTTGCAGAGAAAAACGCCAAGTACTATTTGGACGGGTTAGAGAGATGGGAACATCGCTGGGAGAAGTGTGTAGAGTTACAAGGAGACAATGTGGAAAAAAAAATAATTTTGAGAAAAAATGTCTTGCATCATTGAAAAGTTTCCGACAACCCTCGTATACATATTTTTATCCTAATGCACCTCAGAACTCTAAAGCATTGCTATGAAGAACTGACGCTACGAATATAAGCAGAACAAATAATGTATCCAGCTTGTTTAGCTTTTTACTCTTGTTTACTGGAATTAACACGAATTAGCAAACAAAAAAAGGAAAGATAATATACGAGTATTAGGGATTTTGAGCTGAGGTCAAGTAATGGACATACATTTTTTAATAGAAGTGGACTTTTAAGCAGCAATCGGTTCCATCTCTGGTGCCAGAAGGAACGTACAAAGGAATGATAAATAAAAGCAACGAAAAGATGAACCACCGATCAGTTTCGCGCAAAACGTTATTTGAATTCAAAAATATCAATAAGCTCACAGTGGCTCATCTTGATTTTTTTGCTTACAAAAATCATAACTCTTAAACGAATAAGGATATCGTGACAGTTTTCCTTTCTACTTAAAGAAATTTCCCATGATTATGAAATAAGTGAATTTTGAGAAAAATGTTTTGCAGAGTGTTTCAGAATCTTCTGCGGTAATAGGACTTTGCCACCGCAGGGGGTAAACATAATAATTTACTTTAAAAATGCTCTAGAATCCATGTAGAAGTACTGTAATAACAGAGTGTCTGAAAGCTAATCCGCGCAAAACAGTGGTGAATTAAAATAAACGAACAATTTTTCAAATGTTTTTTGTCGGTGTATCAAAAGAGCATTTTTTTATTTTATTACATATCAGAATACATAATAAAATATTTCAGTGATTCATTTCAAGTCAAACAGTGAAAAAAAAGTAAATGGAACAACAATTTAAAAAAAAAAAATCAGATTTCTTGGAAACTTTTGTCAATATCTGGGGTAGGAGCAACGTCTAATAAACTTATCATTTCTGGAGAGTATTGTGCTTTGAAATCTTTTTCGAAGAAATGAGTGGGTCCAATGAAACTGCAAGTATGTTGAAAAAATCTTCATTCTGCCGCATCCTTGAAACCCTGCACGTATTTTGATATTAATAGTGCTTGTAGCTTTATTTTTGGATTCCTGAGCTTCTTCTGGAAATTCTGGGTGAAGATTAACAATTCGACTTTTGATATCGCTGACTGTACTTTTTATGAGTTCTGCAGTTTCCTTTGCATATTGGAACATTATGGGTCGGTAAGAATAAACTGAGGGTTCCACCAATGTTCACAATTTGAATTGTTACGCCGCAGTGGAACAACTGAGGCTATAAACACGTTTGCATCTATTTCACCATCTGTTGTATTTATTTTTTTGCTTGTAGGCACCTTGCCCAGATGATCTGCAATATTACAGCCCCACTTTCTTTGTAATATAAGAAAACCGCCTTGCTGTATGATCCATTACGTCTTGAAGTTTCACCCTAGCTGATATTTCTGTAATTTCGTAATTTCTTGGAGCTGCCTCTTTTTTGGCAACTGTTGTCATTCTGTAGGATGGAAGAACGTCAGTTTCCTCACGAAACTGCTCAAAATCTTAAATTTTTCGTTTGACAGAACCAAATCCATGAACAAAGCCAATGCATTATCACTGTTATAGTTAATAGGATCCTTTTGTGGAGTAGAAATGCTTTCTTATATTCTTTGGACTCGCAGTGGACGTGCGGCGGAGACTGCCTTGGTTGCATAAGCTTTCATCTCTTCATGATCTTTATTATAAATTATTGCTAAGGCATTAGAAAGATCTTTAGTGGTTATGTTTTCGGCAGCATTTATTAGTTTTTATTTGTTGGTGAACGTCGAGCACTAAGTTATTGATTTCATTGGCCTTCCTCTTCATGACTTTGTGCTACCTCTGTTCTTTCAGTATCGATATGGAGACCATTCCTCCTTCTATTTGAAGTTCTTTCTCATCTACAGTCTGCGACCAATTTTAATACGAATAAATTTAAGATATTTTTCTTTCAGCTTCGGACACATTCTTGCTGGCAAATTTTCATTGGACAGTTGGTAATCATTTTTTACCGCACACATGAGCTCTCTTTTATTCGAGACGTTGGCAAAAATTTCTAATAAATTGTTGTATGAAATGTACATTTTTACTTTTTAGCTAATATTTTCTAACATAGCCGTTTGCTTTAATGGCGAATTTTTTTTACCACGAATCGTAATCCCTACATGGGTTTCGTGTTAAAAAAAGCAAATTTCCTCTAATTTTGCTTTTGCATATAATAAAAGAATTATTTTATTCAAACTTTTAACCATATAACAGAATTTATTCTTTTAACTATATTTTGCAAAATTTTCATTAAAATTTTTTTAAAATTCTGCCATTGGGACCCTTACAAAAAATTATCTTCGCAGTGGTCCCGATAATTCATGAAACTTTATCTGAAATCAAAAAGCCGAATATTTTCTGTTAGTAGGTGAGTATAGCTCGTGATTGAGCGAAGGAGGATTTACAAAAAAAAATTTAATTTGGATTTTTGGCAGAGTTATATGTAAAAAAGTTTCATTTTCGGTCAAATCTACTCTTGTAAAATAACTTGTAAGTAACGAAAAAAGAAACCTTTGTTCAATCACTAGACAATCCTTTCTAGAAGAAGTGTGTAAAATTTCATAAATTCACAGATTTGAATTAGTTTTTGAGAAGTGGTGTCCATCGCCTTTAAAAATAGAGTTTTGATGAAATTTCCATATTACCATCTGGTTCTTAGCGATTAGAACTGCATTGGTTTCATTCTTAATGATCCTTAAATTCTGCCGTATCTAGTTGTTTCTTCCAAGTCTCACATATAATGGTAACTCGAACTTAGAAAGCGAGAAAAACCGACCAACAATAGCTAAGTATCTGCCCCGATATACATAGCTGCGACGCACCTGTCTGTCCGCTCCTTCTAAAATGAATTTCCAAATTCTCCCTCTCCTACAGTTTTACTCCGATTGGCTTGAAACTTTAAGAAAATATTCGTGATATATTGTACTACTAATAAAAAAAAAAAACTTTAGGATTTTTTTGAAATTTCCAAACCCATGTATTGTACTCAACCTAAAGTCCAACAAGTGTGACAGAAATAGTGTCTCAAAAAACACTGAATTAAAAAGTTTTAAAAAAAATTTAAAAAAAAACTGCTATCATTTTTAAATTTGTAGATGAACAGATATCTCATATAAAATGAAAAAGACACGATTTTTTGAAAGCCTTTGCCTAGCTTTTTCACTCAAACCTAAACAATAAAATATACAAATTACATTTTTATTGTAGCTGACCTTAAGAATTACTCAGCTTTGCTTGTAGAGCCAAGCAAATCTATTGACCCAAGGAAATAATTTTTCCAATTACCAGAGCTCCAAATATTTATTAATCCAGTGATTTTAAAAATTGTGCATTATAGACCCACCCAGAAATTGAATAATGTCAGCACCTTGCCTAAATGGGTCAGAAGCGTTCAATTGCGTGAAAAGCTTTCATTGTTTAAGTGTTTCTGATTGGTACAATATAAAAAACGATCATGGAAACCATCGTTTAGATTCGCTGTTTTGAACTGATTTAGAGTCCAGGAATATTGGTTAAAATATTGTAGACACTTCAAGCGTAAAGCTGTTAGGTATTTTTTGTCTTCATTAGCAGCTCAAGTCTCAATAGAAGATTTGACAAGTGCGCATGAAGTCTTAACAGAGGCTGACGTCATGAACGTTTGCTATTGCCCAAAAAGCTTACAGGCAGCCCATAGCTGTTTCTGTCCCCTTATGACCTAAAAGAAAATCGGACTCAGGTAATTCAGCCTTGCGATTTACACATTAATGCATTCGAAATAAGAAACGAATTCTTATGTTCTCATTTTCCACGAAGACGACAGAGCTACAAATTCGATTACATTTTTTTCAATGCAATCTTTTGCAGTACTCGGGGTTAGTGCCAATGCATAAGCCTAACGCCAAGAAACAGAAGGCGTACAATGTCATACGAATCCCTGTGCGAGTAAAATCGCCTCTTTTTCGGGAGTTTCATTAGCGCATATACTACAAGGCCTACAGGTTAAACCCCTATGGCTCAAGGACATAGAAAGCTTATTCTGTTAGTTAGATAGATTCCAAAATTCTCCGTAGTGACAAGTTCCATAACTTATCCTTATACTTTCACTAATCAAATAATTTTGAACACGTTAGTCCGAAGAAGTTTGCTTTCCACTATAACAGGCAGATTTTGAAACAAAACAACAGAAACAGATGAATATAACTGTAAGCACTAAATGAGTCAAAAAATTCAAATTTCGATTGATCGAAAGCCCATTATTATTTGACTATTTCTTAGGCGTTAGCACGTCAAAGCTGCATTTGATACGTAGAATTGCCGTCAAGCGCCATTATAAGTATATCGACCACAGCATCCGTCATAGAAGTGATTTCGCTAGTATTGCTTTACCAACTAGATTTTGAAGTGGCATTTCGAAGAATATTTGGCGAAATACAATATACTAAGATTAAAATATATTCGTTGATCAGATTTGAGCACACGAAGCTCTACCATTCGTCCACAGCTCTTCGACTACTATGAAGGCAAGTACGTTTTCATTATTTTCGACGCTTAGAGTTTTGGTAGGAACGCGGGTACATAACATTAGTAATAAGCCACATGCAGCCATTAGGACAGACAAAAGCGTATTTATTTTATTTTATTTTCAAAGGATACAATACTCGTACAAATAAATTTGTAAAGTCCGAAATTTTACGCCGGTGTATTACCACGCCCAACACTGCTTGATTTCGGTGATCTAGTGGGAGCCGATGCTTTCTGTTTGGCGAGGCCGTTGATCAGACAAAAGCGTATTTAAGGTCTTCCACCAGTCTGTCCTAGCCTGGTTCCTTTAAGTGCTACAAGGTTAATAGCTTCTTAGAAAAAGTACTACTTGGAATCCGAGGCCGCGTCTAAGCATTGTCTTAAAGGATGCTCAGTTAATGTTTGTCGGATAGGTCGCCCCGGAATTTAGTATACCTATAAACTGAAATGGACCCTTCTAAAAGCCAACGAGTTTTCCAACGTATGCCACCTCTGTATATAGGTTTCAACGACATCCATACTGCTTTGGGTTACGTATGATGCATGTCATGTGTCATAATGTTTGGTTTGAAAAAAGGAATTTTATTGTTTGGATTGACCTCAACAATAAGGCCTAGTTTCGATCCATATCCACAGCAACGGCTAGTTTGTAATAGAAAACTTATAAAGTCCCATAAAAAGGTATACTGGCAATTAATTATGAGAATAACATACCATTGTCCTCCCCAAGACAACCGTTTGTGAGTCCTCTTTCGAAGACTAAAACAAAGGACTTTTGTTATTTTCCCACTACTTTACTTGGTGACTACAGGTTCACTTTAGCCAGTTGATCACAGTAACTATTGGCAACTGACAATTATTGGAATTTGGGTTTAGCGTGAAACAAAATTAATGTACGGGGTATAGTCGACAAATGATTATAGCCCAACGTACCAGTCGCCATGCGACTCCATGGACACGAATCATTCGTTTACCTATTCTATATGCATGAGTATGAGTATAGCCACGCCACGTCCTGGCACGTTCCAGAATACCTACCTACTCGTATCTCGTTATTTTTTTTATTTTTTATTCTTCTCTCATCATTTGTCGACGATTTCACCTTCTCTCCAAACAAGCGTAGTAACATCGATTAGCAAAATTGTGTTATTTAGGTTGCCGATGAAGGAAAAGAAGAAGAAGAAGAAGAAGAAGAAGAAGAATAACAACAAACCAGAATACAAGGCTTTTCCTGGTGTCCTCCGCCATGCGACGAAATTCCAAGAGTGGTCATGGAACACTACCAGGTGGGTGGCCTTTGTTAAGCTCGTATATCATGGTTGTTTTATCAATATCCATCCAAACAATATGGAAATAGATTGTGACCATTTCCGTTAAGATACACTAATACTCGTACATACATCTCCAAGAAGTTAGTTAGATCGATGAAAAGGGGGAAGGATCCGGATGGTAAGGGCATAAGGTCAAGGTATGAATTCTTTGAGTAGTTTTGAAAGGGTTTAGACACATATGAGTGTTTGTCTACTGGTGGACAAGCTAGAGTTTGGGTATTTAGATATATTAATTTTCCTATTCAAATGAATAAGGCTATATGTACATCTGTTCTCAATTTATTTCCAAATTTTGCAAAACCCATGAAAGAGTTAGAATTAAGACAGTTTTACACTGCTCTCTCTTTGAACATCGACCCCTTTTTAATTTTTCCAATTTTGAGGGCTAACCTTTACAACCGCCACTCGTCTAGTTTTCAAATCTAAGCCGCGGAATTGAAAGGTGTTCTAAATTGTATTAGATTCGCTAACTTCAGGTGGCGAGTTAATGACCTGGCTTGTTGTAAAGACTTGGGAGATAAAGAATAGTTTTAACTCGTCTTGGGTAGTTTCCATACTTCAGCAAGTGGCTATTATGACCGAAATCTGTTTTATATTGTAGAATTTGAATACTGTAAGGCGCCAAAAGATACGCCAAGAAGTCTTGCCTTCTAAATCCGCTTATTAGTATGAGTTCTGCTGTTTCGTCGTCTTCAAAACATAGATAGCATATTAAACAAGCTAATTTATTGTAATTAAATTACCTTTACTTATAGTTGTGTTATGTACTACGCATTTAATGCAGGTCAAATTCTATAAAGGTCTAGCTCACCAATTCTTGCTAGTCCACACCTAAATGTGCTGGCCCAAAGTTTACATGATTCGTTCAAAATAAAAAATAATAATAACAGAGCCATTTGCGTGCATCTTTAAACATTGCAAGGCGATTTTTTGGTTTGGATCCAATCAAATGCCCTATTCTCGGCTTAGAATCTCTATCATCTAACCCATATCCCAACTCAAATATTGTTTACCGAACAAGTGAACAGGTGTTGGACCAAAATGATCCTAAGGAGTATTTCTCTTTAAAGTTTTCATAAATGTTAAGTAATAAACGAAGCTTTGTCGGATATACTCGTAGACTATAGTCTTCAACATTAAATCAGTATTTTATGATCGATAACACTCTTAATACCTTACGTAAGAAGAAGCATATCACTATCCGCTGTTGATTTAGGCATCTCACTACCAACCAGCTGGCAAGTAAGCCACTGTTACCTTTCTCCTTTTGGTAGATTTCTGTATCTAACATAATTAAGGCCAGACAATGGTCGACAAGATTAAATCTTGTTTGTTTTCTATTACAGCTGTGAAGATCAATCTATCATTGAAACAATAACCTACTGTTGAAACATTATTTTCTTGGTTTACTTAGAGCTCACAGATTTAAGAAGCCACAATAGACATTAACTTTAGTAGTGATCATATTAACGAAGTTGTTACTTGCAGTTATGTTGCCAACTTGGATTTCAAGACTCCATTATAGTACTGACTTTGCTATCTACAATCTTACGGATGCATCTGAATGGACCAAAAAATGCAGACTGTAACGTCTCACAACTATTATATAACTTTCATCGACCGATGTGACTCCGGTACGGATTTTCTGATTCTTAGACCGCATGTATTTCATTTTTATAACAATTACCACGTTCCTCAAGCTTTCTGAGCTCTTTAAAGCATGTTGACTCGAATAGCCTGATGATGGATGTATGGTATACTCAACCAGGTTAAAATCCAGCTCATCTTTAGTAAACTTTGCTCAGAAAGATTTTTGAGAAAATATTATCATAAGCTGCCTTGCCTAAGTACTGGTTGTAGGGAATAGCCGGGGCAAGGATGACATAACCACCGTGTGGCGCTCCCATTGTTCCGATTTGAGTTTTGTTGTTTTTTGTTAAGTTGGTAAATCTGTTGTTGACATTCCCTCTAAATCTTAACATACTCGCTTGACATTTGCAAAAGTTACGTAGCCAAGAGTACATCTATCTCTGTGTGTGTTGGTGATTTTTTACAATTTTAGAAATGGATTTAAATTTGCAACAACTAACTTGTACGAGCATTAAATTTTGCGTAAAGAACGGATTTAATGGTGCGCGAACGTTGGAAATGTTGGAAAAGTGTTGCGGCAACGATTCTCACAGAAAACGGTCGTTTACCAGTGGCACGAGCGGTTCAAAAGTGGTCGTGAGTCAATCGAAGATGATGAACGCAGTGGCAGACCATGGACATCGAAAGCCGACAAAAACATTGATGAAGTAAAAGAAATGTTGATCAATAACCGCAAATTAACCATCAGAGAGATAGCGGAGGACTTGAACATTGCCTATGGATCCATCCAAGACATTTTGGTTATTGATTTAGGTTTCCGTCGTGTAGCAGCAAAGTTGGTGCCAAAAGACCTCAATTTCATGCAAAAAAGAGACCGTATTGACGTCGCAAAAGAGATGATTTGCGAGACTGAGTCAGATTCCAGATTCATCAAAAGGATCAGTACAGGAGACGAGACGTGGGTTTATAAGTACGACATGCAATCCAGACATCAGGCAAATGAATGGCGTTCACAAAATGAGCCGAGACCAAAAAAACCACGTCGTTTTCAGTCAAATAAGAAGGCAATGCTCACAATTTTCATGGATTACAACGGTGTAGTGCATCATGAATTTTTGCCAGAAGACAAGACAGTAAGCAAAGAGTATTATTTGGGCGTTATGAGACGTTTGCGTGAAGCAATTCGCGGAAAGAGACCAGAATTGTGGGCAGAAAACTCGTGAATTTTGCACCATGATAAGGCACTGTCGCAGAGTGCGTTATTCGTAATTTTTGACGAAAAATGCAACAAATACCATCCAACAGCCACCGAATTCACCTGATTTTGCTCCCTGTGACTTCTTTCTGTTCAATCGAGTTAAAAAACCACTACGGGGAATGCGTTTCAGCAGCCGAGAGGAAGTAAAGGAAAAATCGCAGGAAGCACTGATGGACATACCGAAAACCGAATATAAAAAATGTTTCGAGGATTGGATCAAGCGCTGGCATAAGTGTGTTGCAGTCGATAGGGATTACTTTGAAGGGGACAATATACTATAAATACGTAGATTTAGATGAATAAACTTGTGTTTTTAATTTTTGGTCGTGAACTTTCTGATCAAGGTGGTATGAACATTATTATTATCAATACAAAGAGTAAACACATTGTTTTAGAACTCGCCAACATAGCCAACACAAAATTATCTTCGGTGATTTAAAGAAAAATTCAGAAATGAGTGCATTTCGTTTGATAAATTTAGATAGTGTGTCCTAAACCAAGGAAAATGTACTTAGACTAGTTAGCAATTTCCGCACTTGTTTCTTAGGTCAACGCTTCTTCTCCTTTTCTACAATCCATTTGCCAGTACTTACTGCAACATTTTCGTACGCTTTAGATAACATGCTTGCTTCCGCGCATTACAGGAGCACTGGTACAAGAAGGGTCTTACAGAGTGCTTTTTTCGACGTTCGTAAGAGGGACTTATTTCTCAATTGTTTGCGGCGATTGGTAAGAGTGATTCGTCCTTTTATATCTCTGTTATAAAGTTATAGTTTTTGTTGTGGCGTTCTGTGCAGAGCGTTCATATTGGATGTGCTCTCTTATCGACATCATTTATGACACTTTGTTCATCCTCATTTATACTATTATCCATCTCTGCCACTTATGCTTTAATGGGCGCAAACGCTTCTGGGACAGTTTGCTGATTTATTTCCATATCAGCGTCGTCTGTGTTTGTAGGATTTTGTTCCTATGGTAGCGCCTTGTTAGTTTGCACAATTCTTTCAACGGTGACGTTGAAGAAATCAAATACCTCGGTTGTTCTCCGACTTTGAATTCAGACAGGCATGGCTCTATATATAATAGTACGCCTCCATGAACATGTGGTAGGTATAGATTTGAAGCTCCCGTGTTTTTTCGAAGATCTGTTGTAATGTGAATAACCAAATGATAAGTCTCAGATGATTACTGATACAGAGTTTCAAGCGTTTATATAGTAAGATGTATAGAACCTTGTGCGAGATGTTAAGAAGACTGATTCCTGTATATAAGGTACAATTAAAATGGTCTCTCCTCTTAAGGGGATAGAGCAAATGGTCGATTGCATCGTCCTGCGATAGAATCAACGATCAAAGAAAAATTAAAACTACTCGAGTTGGATTGTAAGGGGTAGGAGAACATGTCACTGCTATAAAGTCTAAACGACAGTCGTCAGTAGCAAATACTTTCCCAAAATGATATGGACGATGACATTAGCTTAAGGCTTAGCCTTGATAATGTTAGTAGCTATAGGGCCGGAGGCTGCCGGGGTTGTGGCCGACTTTTCTTTTTCACGCAACTGATCAGAATGAAGCACGTCTCTGGAAGGAAGCTCAGCATAGTTTAACCAATCTCGAAGAATTAAGATCCTTGAACTGCACCATTTATAAAAAGATCACAGAGTTTTCAGCTACGGTAATGTGTACAACCTGATTGAGTGTTAGCAGAACGGTCCATCGTAAATATTCGAAAAAAACATAAATCGATATTTTTCAGCTCACTTGAATGCCAGGGTCTACAGATGTCAAACGTTGGGGTCAACAGCTGAGGCTATATGCACCAGAATATTCTGTATCTACATCTTTACAACTCTTCGAAAGTTTTGACATACAAACCAGGCAACCAAAAACCTTAATTAATTTTATTTTTAATTTTTTCTCAAAGGCATGTTACACAAAAGCACTGTAAACTACATTTCTTTTGAATTGCTAAAGCCAAATCAAATTAAGACACCGCATGCAAAGAAATCGTATATAAGGTATGTGTGAACCGCTTCCTTCAGTAGAGCCAGTTGCCCTTCGCTTTGACAACACGAGTACTTTCCACCTAGCTTTGAATTGAAGTTCCGAAACATTTGGACGTGGATATGTGTGCAAAGCATAAACAACCCTTCTTCGTAGCAACAATAAACTCAAAATGGAAGATAGATACAGACACATGTGTGGATACTTTTAGAGGTGGTTTGTTCTACATACTCACACTAGTTTCACCCTTATGGCCATACTACATGCTTTTGAAACTGAAACTGAAACCGAATGGGTGGATACATCACAGCACGCATGTTCACTTCCATGAGAGATAAATTTCGGGTTTGTGTCACATATACACTTTACGGTTTCCAGTTAGATAATTGATTTGGGTAAACGTTCTTATTGGATCAAGGACATGGGAGTGGTGTTTAAGCGAAACAGTGACACCTAGTGCTTTTCTACTGAACTATAAACTACTATTTGAATACAGATGTCGCTGATGCCCAACTAACTAATTTATACAAACTAAGTGGATTACGATCAGAAATTTATGTTTTCGAGTTGGAAAATACCGAAAATTTAAATTTGCAACAGGAGAACAGTAGACAATATCATTTGTGTGGCAAAATTCCAAGCCAAAAAGTATTTAAACTAGCCCAAAGAGCACAGCCAATGTGATTTATTTGTATAACAAATATAAAGATGCAGAAGTTGTGTATCTTTGCTCCTGGCGTTAAAATAGCTTCGCCAAGTCTCTGTGTTAATCAACTATCTGAGTATCTATGTACAATATGTAAGTAAGACATGCTCTTCTTTTTGTGCAGGTCAAGTTAGTTCCGAATAAAAATGTTGATCAAAATGTTTATTACATTTCGCAAGAATTGAAAACCTCAGAATAGCGCCAAGATACTGAAACCCAACGCTTGGATCGTATACATCAAGATTATATGTCTAGGGAAGAAGATATATGTAACAATGAGCTGCGCGGGCTATATAACGATATTGATTTTATAAGAAGAATCCGAACTTCTCGGCTTACAATAGATAGCAGAGTGACAACAATCCGACCTAGAATGTCTTGTATGAATAATCTGTACTGGAGGTATAACGCTATAAAGAAAGACCTGTAAAGAAATGCGCAAAACGTTTGCTGTTTAAATGCTTTGCCAGGTTAATTAACTGCAAAAGCTAAACATTAAAAAAAGCTTCATACATTCGACGCGTAGGGTTACTGAATTCCGAGTGCGAGTTGTACCAAGAATGTAGTTTTTTTTAAATTGGAAGGTAGCGTTGAGATGCTGTTTATGGTATGGATATCGAAAGAAGGGTACTTATCAGTGCACCTGGTACAAAGATTGGGAAAGCTTTGTACCACCGTGAGTAATCGTTGCTTTTTTGTTTACGGTAAAAGAACGAACATTTATTCTCGTTAACAACTCATGAGATAATGTTTGATTTTTCCAGTATGGTAAAAGCCGATTTTTTGTTAAATGAAGTTTTCTGACACTACATGTTGAGTTCAAATTATGTTGATATACCGAAATTAAAACGGATATCTTCATTATAAAAATGGACACAGTAATAGAGCGAAAAGGGCCTAATCTTTCTCATTCATCGTATTATTCGCTTTGTCATTTTATGCACATAGGGTATCTGTGATCTGTTGCTGACTTGGGCCGAAGACTTCATTTTTGAAGGTTTGCTAGTGTCTGCGGGAAGAGTGGTGATGTCAAAAAAGTAGATAACTTTATCTGCTGTTTGATGTTTGGCTAAGTGTTCCACCCAGACGCTTTATTATTGGCCCGGGTCTACCCCGGACAACTTTATTAAACTTATTAACAAGCAAAAACTTAAAGCTAGGCTTAAAAACTAACGAAAGTATTTTTAACCTAATGCGGCGAGGGGAAATGTTGATCGGGGGAGATGTTAAGGGAGTTGCACATTGAACAGTGCTTTTTTGATTTCGTATTTGCTGCTATTTAGGTGAAAGACTTCGGCTTAGTTATTTATTATACGCAACATTCTAGATATTGGTTCAAAATGACCGTAATTGGTGCGGTAAGTTCGGATCAGGAGGAGTGGAACATATTTTGAGCTACTCTCGGGCAGTCGATATTTCCAGTCAATAACTGGTGGGAAATAGGTTATTGTTTGGCATTTGTTGAGATTAAGCTCAAAAAAGTTGTGCTTGCACCATACCGAAAACTGATTTAATGGGAGTCAGTAGTCAATGAAATGATTTTGGAAATTCCCATGTCATCAGCGAAAATACAAAGATTAGAATTCGTTAGGATAAAGATGGTTGGTCCAAGGTGACTACCCTGAGGGACACCAGATATTGCTTTAATCAGGCCGGATATTGACTCTGTATTCTCGGTTTTCTAAATAGGATTTGGTCCATGCCACAAAATTTGAGGAAAAACCAAGTTTGTTTAGTTTAAAAATGATAAGTTGATGAGAAATTTTATCGAATACCTTGCTGAACTCTGTGAAAATTGAATCGACTTCATCAACGTCTTCCAAAGCACAAAGCGTCCTAGAGACGAACTCAGTTGAGTTTTGCTATGGGCCTATACATAATTATTGACTTCGACCTTCCATAGGGGAGGGAAAGTACCTGTTGAAGGTAAATAGGGCAGCGAGAGGAAGACCGATATGGGTTACACACTCTTTTATTAGAATAGCCGTAAGGCCATCAGGGCCGGACGAAAAATCATCTTTAAATTTGAGAATGCTTGCAGATACATTTATTTAGCGAGATGGAAGACATCTCAGGACAGTTTCTCATATAGCTAAAGTAACTAGATCGGGGTCAGCTGTTTGCTTAGAAAAGCATTAGTTAAAATGATAGGCACAAAAATTTGCAATGGTTTTTGTGTCGGCAGGAGATTCACTAAGAAATTTGAGATTCGATGGGTAGCCGTCTGACTTTCTTTTGGTATTAACAAACTGATAGAAGCGTTTAGGGTCCGAGACTCAGCGGTAGAGGTACTCAAGGTAAAGAGACTCACAAAGTTCAGAAAAACGATTGTATACAAATTCATAAGAATTTGTGCCAGAACTTGTTTCTGTTATTACGGAGAGAGCTCAACTCCTTGTTGTACCAGGGAGGAGCAGACATGCAGTCCTTTCGGAAAGTATATGGAACCGATTGGGTAAAGCAGGAGAAACTTAATGAATTGAAAGTTAATAGGGCAAGATCAATTTTAGTTGTCTCAGCAATAAAGTTAAAGTTAATGTTGCTCATGGCGCTTTTAAGTTTGTTAAAGACGGTCTTCGGAAGTTAAATGAAAATGAATTTTCCGAGTCGACACATGTGTTGCCGTTTTCATATGAGTATATAATTGGCAAGGGGGATGAAGGAGGTCTAGGGCGGAAAGAAAATGATCACTCCTGTAACCGAAACAGTTATCCGAATCGGATGTGAAGACAAGGTCGACTTGTGTGTGCATTGTATTAGGTATTCCACTAATCTAGTATTCATCCTGAATGACTCGAACTGCAACCAACTTCAGACTGCTATAATTTCCAAACCGCTCATGACAGTGAGCTCAAATTTTGACACATGACAGATAATTTTATTATTTACAAGCCTTTATACGACTTGCGTCGCAGTTGTATTGAAAAATTTTTATCCGCGATGGAATTCAAACGTGATAGTGTGGTTGATTTATATTTGGCTGGAAAACAACAAGTAGCTATCGTTAGAGCCCTCCAGCACCTCAACGTGAATAAATCATTTGTGTTTCGAACCATAGCTCGTTACCGTAATACTAGCAGCATTGCAAAACGCCATGGAGCTGGTCATAAAAAAACAGCAACATCGGCAGAAATAGTTCGGAAAGTGAAGGCTCGAATTGAGCGAAATCCGCGTCGAAGTGGAAGAAAAATGGTTCGTGAGCTCAACATATCGTTGGAACGGATGCAACATATACTGAAAAATAAGCTTGGGCTCAAGAACACGATCTTACACCGCAACAGAGAAAAGTTAGAGTCGAAAGAGCGAAAGTGGTGAGTTGCCGAATTTGGTTTTTTCCGATGAGTCGCCTTTTGTTATCGAGCAATATGTCAACAAAAAAAATGACCGAGTTTACTTTCCAGAGAGGTCCTTCGAAAATTTACACCTTCGGACGGCCACCAGAAAGCAGGCAGCACCGATGGTGATGGTTTGGGCCGCCATAACCGCCGATGGTCGCTCTCCGCTCGTATTTTTGGACCGTGGCCGTGGCGTCAAAATTAATGCGATCGTATACCGTGAAACTGTCTTAGAGGCAGTATTGAAGCCTTGGGCAAACAATCATTTTGGTCGGAGACCGTGGATATTCCAACAAGACTCGGCACCGTCTTCATTTCTTCGACACAATGGATTGCAAATTCTCCGGATGCAAATCCGTTGGATTTCTCTGTCTGGGGTATTTTGAAGGCGAAGGTTGGCACTAAAAAATACCAAATTTTGAACCACTTCAAACAAGCAGTTAGCCAGGAATGGGCCAAAATACCGCACAGCCACTTGTGTGCAGCGTGCGATGCTTTCTTCATCCGTCTCAAGGCCATTATTCGCGCCAAAGGTGGACATATTGAAAACTACTGATACAATTTGAAAACTGATTGATTGGAAAATACTTCCAACATTTTTTGCTTTAGCACAGTAAAATTTATCAAAAAAAAAATTGTTAGCATTTTAAAAAGTTGGAGTTAGAGTCATTCATCCTGTAGACCTGAGTTGATTAGGCAGTCCACCATCAATATTTCTATTTCGGAGGACGAATTAAGAGAGACGAAATGACACGAATCATCGGAAGTCACTCATTTTAGACAAGGGAAGTTGAAATCCCCTACTAAAATAATACAATCTTCAGGTTGTGCATCATCAGTCCAAAAATTCACTGCGTGAACTACAGGTCGATAAGACTTAATTGGTTGAGATAAGGGTGAATGTAACAACGAAGTACGTGAAGGCAGCGTTTGGTGTGCGTAATGTTGACACATACTAACTCAAAGTTGTCAGTGTGAGGAATGTCAACAGGAGTTGCGTGAAAACAGTTCCGGATTGCTTCTAAAACACCTCGGCCATAGGGATTATCAGCTCTTTCAAATCAATCTTTTCGAAAAACGTTGAAATTTGGAGAAAACAGCTCATGATTTTTAATGTCAAGAATTATATTTTTTCAGTTAGAACAATTAGGCCATAGGGAAATTTTTGGGAATTGGGATATACGGGGGAGATTTTAGAGCGCAAACCTCTTACAAAATTCAGTTTGTTAGAAACTGTAATAGTTTTTAAAATTTGAACGAGTTCTTTGTAAGTGTGAAAGACGTTTAGAGTTGACATGCGAAGACAGCGTAGAAAGAACATTATGAACTTCGTCGGAAAAGATGTCGAAGCTCTCAAGATAGCGAATGAAAATTTGCATCAATTCCTTTCCTTTACAATGGACCAACACCATATATTTAGTGAGAAATTCAAATCTCATTTTAAAGTAATATTTTCGGTCAAAAATTAAAAAGAAAATGTTTGTAAGCAATTCAATTTTTAATGGTATTGTAATACAGAATAAAAATATATATGTTATTATAAATATATTAGAAAATAATCCATGCTTTCTGAGTCGCCGTGTTCCTTGTCATTGTCAGTGTCAGGCTCTAAATAATCTTCACTGACCGTCTAGTTATCTAGGGTCAGTTTCGGGTTCAATTAAAAAATTTAAACCTTCCGGAGACATCGATTGTAAATTTTTTAATGGCTTTTCCTAAATTTATCAATGGATCTGAAGTTATTAGCAGCATATTAAGCAAATCCCTGTTTGTTCTGATACTCGAAATTTTTCGCATATGAGAAACGCGAAAGCGTCTGCCGTCCTTGTTTCGAGCTTCTAGGGCTTCTTCCGATAATTGACTTATGGGAACAATAAAGTACTTCATGACGGCAACAAAATGGAATAATGTATTGTGAGTTGTGACCGGCATAGCGTATCAAGTGTACATTTGTAAGTACAAGGGTATAGTGAGTACACTACATACATATATTTCAAAACTGGAAAAATCTATATTATAACCCGAGGATATGCAAGTTAGTATAACATGGAATCGATGTATCAGATTCTCATCTATTCCAGATATTTGTGCAGGTTTGTGGTGCTTGCTGAAAAAACGTCTTACGCTATTTCCATCGTTTGTATTTCCGAAACTGGGTTTTGGCTTATCAACAATTAACCCCACTTTAAACCTGAATCGTGCTTGTATATTATTCTTTCGCGTTTCCATAATTTTATTTTCATCACTTTTTAACATCTAACCTGTTGGCTACATTCAAAAAAAATTCGAAAGCTCTTATCCAGGCATGTAAAGTGGATAGACCATACTCATACTCGTATAATTCAGGTTTTGGTTGTTTGCTGTTTATTATTTTTATAGTTTTTGATCCAAAACAAACGTCAAGGTCATGAAGACTGTTTATTTTACTACGGATTTTTTCTAATTCAACTACTGCCATATCTTCTATTTCCTTAGGGACAAAAAATACAACCGAGTGAAGGGTCAATTAGGGTTTTGCCAAATCACTTTCTTCGGGTTATCTGTTGAATTTAGTTGTATTGGCACAAACGAAATTACAAATATGTACTCATTGATCTTATTCTGCTCTTTAAACATCTGCTTATACATACTATGACCTGATATTGGGTACACCATTAACTGAGGCACCGGCACCATAAATAGATGGATATAATTAGTGCCCCCTTTCAATCGATTGCTTTCTTATAATTTTATAAGCATTCTGGGCCAATTTTGTGTCTATATAACGGGTCTTTCATTAAGCGCTTCCTATTCTTAAATTTAAATAAAACAAAGTGTGTGTGAGATATGATCGACATTTGATCGTTTGAAAGGCCTGCCTATGCTATTATGCATGGAATATAACATCGTTCAAATGTCCGCCGCGGCTTCTCTGGGTGGCGCACATCCGAAATGTCCAATTTTTCATGACTCTGGCGCATAAATCAGGCTGATATTGACCGATGGCATGGGTTGGCTTTGAGGGCCGCTGTAGTCTGTGGCTTATTCGCATAGACCTGCGACTTGAGAAAACCCCACAAGAAAAAAGTTTAATGGGGTCAACGCGCACGATCTCTGTTGTCAGTTCGAATCGCTTGTGCAGAATTGCCAATGTGGCATGAGCTGTGTGGCACGTAGCGCCGTCCTGTTGAAACCACATGTCGTTGGTGTCTATATCATCCAATTCAGGTCAAAAGAAGTCGATAATCATCAACCTATAGCGCTTGCCGTTGACGGTGATGGGCTGGCCAACATCGTTCTCAAACAAATATGCACTGATGACGCCAGTCCAAAATCCACACCAAACAGTGACTTTTCGGTATGCATTGGGCGCTCTTGGATCTCATGTAGATTGGTACCTTTCCAAATTCGACAATTTTGTTTGTTGACGTACCCATTCATCCAGAAATGGGCCTCATCGCTGAAGATGATTTTTCGATGAAAATTAGGGTCAGTTTCCAACTGCACGAGAGTCCATTCAGCGAACACACGTCGTTGTCTATGGTCGTTTACCTTCAGCTCCTCGGTCAGTTGAATTTTGTTCGGGTGGAGGCCCAAGTCACGACGCAAAAGTCGCCAAGTTGTGGTCTGCGAAAGACCGAGTTCTTGTGAGCGACCCGAAATCGACTGCTTCGGATTCTCCTGCACACTCTCACGGACAGAGCGATGTTTGCGGCAGATCTTGCGTTTCGTCGACATACGAGTGTTGGTTTATCGTTTACTGAACCAGTGGACTTAAGCTCAAGACTCCATCACACCGCGAATAGTGCTCTCGAATAGTTGCACGTGTTGTTGAACGCTATGTCCATCCATGGTGATTTGGCAAAGCAGACTGAATAAATGACAGCCAATGTGACAGACGTAGCTTCAAGAATATGACCGCTATCAACTGTCAAAGTTAGGAAGTCCCTATTGGAAGACCCTGTAAAATGCAAGTGCTTCCTCGTCACTGTATCACCTAACTGATTCAATGTTCTCGTGTGATTTTTTTAAAATTCCTTTATTGCTTCAGGAGAATTTTAAATGAGTGTCGTTTCATGTTTAATAACCTCTACACCCATACGACTACCATTGTGCTACTCAAACGGAGACTTTTCTTCTAGAAGATGGTGCATTTTGGAACGCTTAGAGTGTTCTCCACAGCTCTGAAAGCTTTGTTTTGGTCTTCCAGGACCACAATGACTTGCAGAGTTTTTATCCATAATACTTCCGTCATATGAATTATCAATTTGCACCTCAAAATATCCAAATTCCTCTAGCCAATCTCTGTGCTTTAACATAAACCTCTTTTTATGCATACATGCTGATTTCAATTTTGAATACCAATTTGCCGATTTTGAACTTTTGGTTCTCTTTAATTGGTTTACTAAATTGGTTTCTTGTTCTGGTAACTCCATTCTGCTTAAAACGTATTCCAGCAATTTCAGTCAATTTAGAATTTGACCACCAAACCTCAAAAAATTCAATACGAGCATAGTATGTTCCCAAAAATTTAAAAAAAAAAAGACCTGCAAGCCCGTACAAAACAAAACTAATACACATCCAAAAAGTAGGCAATCACAGCTAATAAAAAAAACATCATTTAGTTTTAGTATACATATATCAAGCATACATTTATAATAGATTATCCGAAATACTGTAAAAACATTTTTTTTATGAGATATTAATTATGCACTTATTCTAATTTTGTTATCTATTGTAGCAAACTAACACCAACACAGATTTGAGCGTTGACTCATAAAAAAGTAAATACAGTGAAATCTCCCTTAGGCGGTCAACGATGGTGCACAAGGTTTTGTCCGCCTAAGGGAGTTGTCCGTTCAAGGAAAAATAGTAAAAATAAGCTCAATTTTCAAAACAAACAATAAATATTTATTAATTCATTAAAAACAAAACAAAAGGAAATAAACAAACAAACAAATAAATGAAATAAATACAATAGTATTGTAGTAGCACACTACTTCTTAAAAAAAAAAGTTTGAATTTTTGTTTGCTTGGTTTTAGGAAAAAATGGTTTGAAAACGTGTGCGCTTCGTAGTAGGAATTAATGTTTCCCTCTAGTTGATTATGATCCTCGTCCTCTGAATCACTCTCAATTTCAGTAATATCTGGAACACTACCGACTATTCCGGAAACATCGTCTTCAACATCCAACTCGTCATCAATACGCACAAAATCTTCCGGTTCACCGTCCAATCTGCATTCATGAAAAAGCTTGGAAATTGCTCTTAGATCTGCTAGAGGCATATCATCTTCCGGATTGAATTCGTCCTGTTCCAAGGGCATATTTTGTCCAAACCCAGCACTCTTCAAGTAGTTTGTTATTGTTGTCGGTGTTACTTGCTGCCAGGTATTGTTAATGAAATAAATAGCGTCTAGAACATTCACAGTTTTAATTGTGCACTGGTGGAATCTGAGCTCTCCATATGCGTCAAATTATGTTTCAGAATCAGCGATCGGTAATGAAACTTGAAATCCCTTATCACACCTTGATCCAAAGGCTGGAAAATGGATTTTGTGTTAGGCGGAAGATAAATAACTTTTATATTTGACGTGAATATGAGTTGACCGTAAATAAATTTGACTGTCCATAATATCAGTTATATCAGACCCCGAAAACAAAAAATGAATACGCTCATGCAAAAATTTTACAAAATGAAATAGTAACAGTTCCACTAATGGAACACTAGGATCATATGGGCTAATTGAAGATCTTCCAACCAGAGATATGAAAATCGAAAGTCGAAAACAACGCAGAAGACAGGGCAATAATCTCAACACCTTTGGGCTCACTAACTTTGCAGTAGCTCTCAGTGTTTTCTTCGGTTTATTTGCGACATCTAACAATTAATGTGGGAAGTGAATTGTAGAAGCTTTTTGACTTGTTATTATATTTTGATCAGCTATTTATACAGGGTGTCCTCTAATTCGTCAACAATAATTTAGGAAATCATTCCTGGGCATATTGTAAGAGAAAAGTCGTTCAACAATAGGGGTCTATCTCCAATGTTGACATCATTTATCGAGGATTTAAGAAAAGGTTTACTTTGGTGTTCCCTCTGACCCATGTTAACGGAAATTGCTCTGTTAATACTAATGGTAGAAACTTCCTGTAGGACTCTGGTTTTAGAGCAAATATAAAGGCGTTTAAATAAAGTTGATATCTTGTTTGAGTCTTTAGATATTCGATTTCTAAGCCTGTTCCATTTTCATTGCACATGCTAATTTTTGACTTTCAGGTCACTCTTCTTCAGAAAATGCCTAATTAACATAAAGTTTTACTATGCATTTTTTTTCTAATGAAAATAACAATAAAAAAAAAATCATCATCAAGTTTGCACAACACCCCATAGATTTTATGATACTTGGGAAAACATGCATCAAGTAAAATTTATAAAAAAGGCTTTTTTTGCTTTCACCTCCAAAGGCTATGAATAAAATATGATTTTGTGTATTGTCAGGTAATTTTTATTTTATGTGTGTACTAAAGCAGTTATAACAGGTGCTCAAAGTGTTCTCCTTGGTTTTGTATGCATGCTAGAGTCCGTTTTTAGATTTGAAGGCGAATGTTTATTGATGCTAACTGCTGCCTCACTTTTGATGACAATTCGAGAATACGCTTTTCCAATTCAATTAAAGTTGCTATTTCGGTTGAACAAACAAGTTCTTTCATTCTTCCCCATACAGAAAAAATCTAATACTGTAAGGTCAGGAGATCTTGCAGGCCACTGAACTGGTCCATTGCTTCCCATCCAACGGTTACCTTACTCTTCGTCTAGCCCATTCTTAACCTCGCGACCATCGTGGGTTGAAGCATCGTCCAACTGGAGATCTGATGAAAGCAGTTGAATCAGTGGAATTTCCTCCAATAGTTTTGGTAAATCATTTCGCAGAAACTCCAGATAGTTTGTAGAATTCTGCCTAGGTGGTTGTTTGAAGGGGCCGTTTAACTTGTTTCCAAGTACACCTGCCCACATACTGACGCTGAATTTGTGATGAAATGATTTATGTCTCCTTATATGTGGATTGTCCGCAGCCCACATATAAAGATTATAAAAATTTGTGATCCCATCTGTTCTGAATTGAGATTCGTCCGTCTAAAGAATTGTGCTAATAAACTCGTTGTCATCCAAGCTCCGCTCCAGCAACCAGTTAGAAAATTCAAGTCTCTTCTTCAAATCATTGGTAAGCAGTTCTTGTACAGGTGTATGGTGGCATAGATAAAGATTTTCTCCATGCAGTACATTAGAAATTTTATGTCTGGAAACATTGAATTGCAAGTTGCAGTTGTAACAGCTTCCAGTATTGTTTCATCAGCCGAAATCCTTCTTACTTGTGGAGCTCCCTCATTAGAGCTCCAGATTTTTGGAGTGTATTTAATTGCACGTGTACACGCGTAACGTGTTATCGTGTTACACGAGAACATATACACGGGTACACGGTCACGTCTTAAAACACAGGTAATTCATTATAGACACAGCTACACGTGTATTTCTCAAAAACAACATTTATAGACAAATTATTGTATTTATGTATATTATTTGAAAAATTTTAAAGCTTTAAAAGAAGGCATACTTTAACCCTTCGTTACACTGAGTTGCAGATCTGCAGCATTTCTATTTAACGGTATAAGAATTGTATGTTCCTATTCTTTCCAAGTAAGAGCAATTCTGCAGGAACATAACATACCTCTTCTAAGCGCGATCGTGTCTCTAGTTCTCTATTTGACATTTGCTCTTTGCTATTATCAGTCAAAGTTGAAATTTTTCATAAAGTACACGTTTATGTTTGAGCTCATTTCATTATTTTTTGGGAAATTATTATAAAACCAATTTTTTTTCAATAAAAGTTGTTTCGTTTTCATCGTAAGTTTATATTTCGGGGGAAATTTGAGTTTTTGTTTTGTTTTCGAGCAAAGTCGTATAATTGCACATCTGCAATAATGCGCCCACATTGGAAAGTGTTCTAAGTGACCAACAGCTTCAGGAAATAATCAATTCATGGTGCGAAAGTGAAGACGAATTTGATTTTTACATTTGTCCCCAGGAAAAAAGCTTATCGGGGAACTAATCGGACAATCCACCACCACCAAAAACTTTGCCTCTACAGGAATTTCAAGAGCTGCAGAAACGAGGCCAGCAAAATCTAATGTTATAATGAAGAAAAACAAAACAAAATCCAGATCAGCTTAATTTTTTAGGCAACGAGGATCTTCCAAATGAACTCCTGGAATTGAAAACCCCATACCAGGTTTTTTTCTTATTTTTTAACTGAAGAAATTGTTGATCTTATACGTGATCAAACCAACACAATATAGCATACAAAAAGACTAAAGCAAGCCGATAAATTCTGAAAGTAACGATATTTCTCATTTTGTTGGAGTAGTTTTGTACACATCTACCATATTATACGGATTTTGAATGTTAGAAGTTACTGGTCCGATAAAATGGGAATATCGATAATTAAAGACACTATGCCACTAAAAAATTTTGAGCGTTTGCGACAAAATTCGCACTTCAATGATAATTCCAAAATGTTGCCTTACGCCCAGCCCGGAAGTGATAGGCCTTATAAGGTAAGACCACTGATTGAAAGGCTCAATGAACGTTTTTCAAAAGTGGCCCTGGAAAAGTACTTGGCTGTAGATGAGCAGATGTGCTGAACCAAGGCTCGAAAAATTCTAAAGCAATACATGTCGGCTAAACCTCACAAATGGGGCTTCAAGCTATTTATTTTGTGCGGGGTTAGTGGTCCGTAGTGGTAATGTAGTGGTTGACTACAGGTTTGAGATTTATAGTGGTCAAGAAAATATTATATGCGAAGGCGAGCCACAATTAGGTGCCGTCTCAAATGAAGTTGTGCGTTTCGCGAGGCAAATACCAAACAATTGCAACTACAGGCTTTACTTCGGCAACTATTATACTTACTTGCTACTTATCGAATTTTTGACTAGGAGAGGCATTCATAGGCTTGAAACAGTGAGAAGAAATAGAGTTCCCTACATCCAATGTTCAACGATATGGTAAAATAAACAAGGTCCATGTAACGTTTGAACGACCATTTGTGGTAGCCGAATACAACCGTCACATGGGAGGCGTGGACTTGATGGATAGCATTAGTGCTAGACGCAAATTTTTACTAAGAAGTTTGTTTTACCATCTTCTTGACATGATTATGGCAAATGTGTAGCTACTCTATCGCCGTGTTAACAAACAAACTGGGAGATCTGACAATTTTATCCCAGCAGACTTTCGAGCGGAGGTAGCTGAAGCACTTTGCAAGATGGGCATCAAACAAAGGTCAACTAAAAGAGCATCAGATGTTCAGCAAGGTCTTCAAGCGAAAAAAACGAAAGGCGTTGTTCAACACGCACCGCCTAAGGAAGTTCGACAGCATCAAACCACCCACTGGCCAGTATGAGGGGAGAAGAAAATTCGTTATAAAATGCCCAATTGTACTGATTTCACACAGACGTTATGTGAAAAGTGTGGAATAGGCTTATGCTACAACAAAACAAACAATGGTTTCAAAGACTTTCATTGTAAATAATCATGTGAAACATTAATAGAAGCTAAGGCGCAATGTTGTATATCTGCATATGGTTTTTGTTAATAAATAAATAAAGAAACTTAATTATTAATACCCAAAACCAACCAATTTTTTTTTCTTAAATTCAAACAATCTTAAAATTCAATTTAATAAAATATCTGTGGATTAATAATGCCTTATACATACATAATTAAGTACATTAGATCGAACGTGTAAATAGTTACACATGTAAGTTGTTGCCACGTGTAATTGATACACGGTTCGAAGCACTCGTGCCAGTTCATGCAAGAACTAAATACACTACACGTGTATCTCTGTACACGTGAATTAGGGGGCTCTATCCCGCATTCGGTCGTGTATTCGAAACTGATCCCGTTTCTCGGTTAGGATAAAGTTCATGGTATATTTTTCGCGAATTTCTGCGTATTCTTGGTTTGTAAATGCTGGCATTTCAAACAGCGTTTCTAAGCAATTAAACTGATGAATTATTTTTTTTCTAATCTTTTTTACCATTTTTGTTTGGTACATTTTCGAAATACTCGTACGCCTTCAAATCCCAAACCAAACTCTTTCTGAGAACTTTTAAGGTTTTGACAAGTAGTCAGCTAAACGAGCACGCTTAAAAACTCTTCAGTAGCTATACAACTTAAAAAAAAATATTGTAAAATTAGCAATCCGTGGAAAACCACTCTTACGAGTATGTGTTGTCAACTGTTGTTAGAAACGTTGGTAAAAAATCATAAATTCCTTTACTTATCTGCTGCATGCTTTCCCAAGTATCATAAAATTTATGAGTTTTTGTGCACACCTTGATGATTTCTTTTTTTATTATTGTTAATTTCATAAGAAAAAATTAGTAAATTTTTTTTAAGAAAAGTGACCTCAAACTCGAAAAGTAGCATGTGCAATGAAAATGGAGCAAGCTCTAAGCCGGATATCTAAAGACTAAAACAAGATATCAACTTTATTTAAACGCTGTTATAAATGCTAGTATTTGCTCAAAAAACAAGTCCTACAGGAAGTTTCTACCATTAGTATTGGGTGTATAACTTAATTTGTTTTTTTTTTTTAAATTTGAACGTTTATTTAAGAAAAACACGTACAATAGTATTATTCAAAGTATTGCCCATCTGAAGCTATGACTTTTTCCCATCTTTCTGGCAATTTGTGGATCCCATCCCAAAAGAACTGCGCCGGCTTGGCAGCCAAGAATGAATCAAGCCAATTTTTGATATTCTGCTCTGATGTGAACCGTATTTCAGTGAGGGCGTTCTGCATCGACCGGAACAAATGGTAGTCAGAAGGGGCAAGGTCTGGGTTATAAGGCGGGTGGGGTAAGACTTCCCATCCACTGTTTTCCAAATAGTTCTTAACTGGAATAGCAACGTGGGGCCGAGCGTTGTCTTGATGGAAAATTATTGCCTCGTGTCTAGTCGCATATTCCGGGCGTTTTTCGTCCACTGCTCTCTTCAAACGGATTAATTATGTTCGGTAGCGTTGTCCATTGATGGTTTCACCCGGTTTTAGCAGCTCATAATACAGCACACCCATCTGATCCCACCAAATACAGAGCATTACCTTCGCACCATGGATATTCGGCTTTGCCGTTGATTTGGCTAGTTGGCCGGGTTTCACATGTGGTTTTTTGCACTTGGAGTTGTCGTAATGGATTCATTTTTTATCACCAGTAACTATCCGCTGCAAAAATGACTTCCTTTTGTGGCGTTCCAGCAGCATTTCGGACATGCAAAACCGCCTTTCGACGTCTCTCGGCTTGAGTTCATGTGAAACCCAATTTCCTTGCTTTTGAATATATCCAGCTGCTTGTAAACGTTTTAAAATGGCTGCTTGAGTGACACCCAAAGATTCTGCGAGCTCTTCTTGTGTTTGGCAACAATCTTCATAGAGTAATGCTTCCAGTTCTTCATCTTCAAACTTTTTTGGCTGCCCAGGACGTTCATCGTCTTCCAAGTCAAAATCACCACTTTTGGCAAGTTCGCTCAGATAGCGCATGTTCACCATAAGCTTCCATCAAAATACGATGACTTTCGGCAGCAGTTTTCTTCATATTAAAGTAATGAAGAAAAACTCTCCGCAAAAACACTTTTTCAGGCACAAAGTTCGACATGTTTGAGTGAAAAAAAAATAATTTGTTGTTTACGCTTCAAATGAATGACATATACTGAAATCACGTACAATGACAGTAGCTTTCCAACGCATGTTCCAATAGAATAATAACAATGGAATAATACAAGTTACGCTATCTCTTAGCAAACCGAATTAAGTTATAGACCCAATATTAACAGAGCAATTTCCGTTAACATGAGTCAGGGTCCACCAAAGTAAGCCTTTTCTTAAATCCTCCATAAATGCTATTAACCTTGGAGATAGACCCTTGCTGTAGAACGATGGTTTTCATAGAATATACCCAGGAATCATCTCGCATATTATCGCTGACGAATTAGGGACACCCTGTATAACGTGAATTTAATTTTCCAAACCCTCTGAATTATAAGCCTTCTTTACCTAGGGAGCCGTAACTATTCCACTTGTGAACGTTGAGAGTAGTAAACATTAACTGACTATTATCTTATTTATTTTTATTTTGTACATAGTAGCCAAATTTAATCCAGAAATATATGTTAAATCCAGTGCTGGACTGCTTAGTTAGATAGGATAGTTAAGAATTGACAGAGTATTAGGCACACTCATCCCCCGGTCAGGAGTGGTTCGCTGTATTGAGAGAGGGTATATTACCAGAATTTTATATTTCCTGGAGGAGAGGACAAGATCAGTTTTATTGGGGTTTACTTCCAATCCACAACGATCCGCCCAACGGGGTTCATCTGTTGAGATTTTACTGTAAGAGTTCTTTATCGGTATTGAGATGCAACGTCATCCGCATAGGCAACTACTTTTCTATCACCCGCTTCCAGCTATATCAGCAGTTTGTGGACCATTAAGTTTCAGAGTCCTCTGTGGACACATCTTTTAGCAGTTTCTAGTTGAATATCCTGCTATTTAGCATAAGGCTGATCATCTCCCCAAGCGAGTAATCTACCGTCAGAGTTGACAGCGCTGTTGTGAGTACAGATAAGTTGATGTAGTTAGAGGCACCTTCTACTCGTATCTATTGTATGTCCAGGAACGTGACCATTGTATTCTCTTTTCAATGTAGGGATAGTTCGATGTGGCTAGGCAGTGAATGTAGAGCCGTTTCCACCGATTTTCCTCAACAGTAGGCATGAGGCATGTTGAGCCGTAGACAAAAGTCATGTATTAATTCTAGATAGACTTATAAGTCTGAAGGAAAGACGATAGACTTAAGTCTGGAGTCCTTTGGGAAAACATGAAAACATTTTCCGGCTTTGGGAATGAAAACTACATTAACTTCTTTCCATGAAACGGGAATGTCGATCATTACTACGCAGCTTATTATGCTAATATCTACAGTTGATAAGATAATATCTTAGAATCTTTGTAGCTCGACATGTACGAGTACGAGTGTTATACAGCCCAGCAGACCAGTATTGTTTGAAGCTATGCAACGCCGAAAGCAACTTGTCTCTTGTAAACAGACCGTGAATATTTTAATTTTGGTAGGGGCTAATGGCTTTGGCTTAATACAAGCTTAATCTAACTTAAAAGCTAGGACTTAAAAACTAACAAAACTGAAGGGTTAGGAAATAATGGAATAGTGGAGGAAATTAAGTTAGTGCTGAGTAGTGCTCAAGTTAAAAGCGTAAACGGGGAGGTTTGACTTGACCTTACGGAGCATTCTGGGGATTGAGTCATTGGAACCATAAGAGGTGCGATGGATTGGAATATAGAAGATGCTAGGACAGCATAAATTACGAGGGTTGATGTTGAAGGAAATAGAATTGTAAAGGAGGCGCAATCCATAGAACCAGAGAGCAGTCAGCTACGTTTCCGCGTTTTACGAGAGGATTCAGGTTAAGAAGTTTGAGCCGGTCACAATAGGAAGGTAAGATAAAAGGGTCATCCCAAGGTACTTAGTCCTCGAAGAGCAAATCGGAAATGACGTTAAATTGAATGTTCTCGATTCGGGATATATGAACTCGCTAAAAGGGGGACAACGCTTGGCTGGCATACGAGTATTCGAGAAGGGGTCAGACAAGGGTAATGTAAAGTGGCCTTGTCACATAAGGGTTGCAACATTCTTTAGACCATCGTTTGATAAAACCAAGTGATGAGTTGGCTTTAAGGAATTTCGCATCAATATGCGAATGAAAGTTTAAGTCTCTATCATATAATATTCCTAGGTCGCGAATGGATTGAACCTAGCGTACAGGTTGACCATGCAGAAAATAAATTTGAGGAGGAGATTGATTGGACTTACGTGACAAAGCCATAGATAGACATTTGGAGACATTAAGCTCGAAGCTATTTTTTAGGCACCAAGTGGAAAATCTGTCGAAGTCTTTTTGAAGGAGAATTGAGTTTTTGGGTTAAGAAATAGTTTCGGAAAACCTAGTGTCGTCGGCGTAAATGGATAGGGGCCAATGTTTAATAATCCTCTCAGGATTGTTTATAGTTAAAATATAAAAGAGGTGACTCAGATGACTGCCTTGTGGGACACCGGAATTGGCTAAAAACGGGGTTGAGAAGGCTGACCTAAAACGAACGAAAATCTATCAATTGATGTGCTATTTTATCGAAGGCCTTTACAAAATCTGTAGCTTCTATTTCATTGCCATTTTCTAGGGCGCAAAGGATACGAATTCAACAAAATTTGTAGTAGTTGATCTACCTTTCAGAAATCCATGCTGACAGTGACTTGCGTTGAAAGCTTAGAACTCACTATAAAAGACATTCGAAAATTGTAGGTTTGTAAGAAATTTTGGCAATGGGACGGTAGTTCATTACTTCATTCTTTGATCCCTTTTCGTGGACCGGGCTACTGAAAAGCTACAGTACCAGATTGAGTGGTTCATCACTTGAGGTCTTCCAGGAATCATTTGTTTTTTTTTCAGACCTCTGGCACCGTAGGATTTGTAGAGACGGTTTTTCTTAGACGAGATGCCACAGAGGTATCTGTTATTCTCCCACAGGATGACATCTAAGATCGTCGCTTTGCCTTCCTCAGTTCTTTTTTATAAATTTTGAGAGATTCTTTATAGTCCCAATCTTTCACTTTACTTTTTTGATTGAAGAGTTTTCTGCAAAAGTTTCTAAGCGGTCCCAGTGCTGATGTGCACTAGTGCGGCTTTTTTTTTGCCTCTCGGATGAATAAGAGGGCAGGAAGCAGCCATTGCCTGATTGAGAAAAAGGGTGGAATCCTTGACTTTCATATCAAGTTCGTTGGTGTTATATAGGGGACATAAGAGTTCAGAGGGGGGTTGCTTAATAAGTATTCCTCTGTATTTTGACCGATAAATTTTCCGATAATTCTGGAATGCTAGTTGGCAGGGAGGAGCATCATTCAGACTGAATTGGATGTATTTGTGATCTGAAAATGATAGTTCAGACGATACCATCCAGTTCGTAACCATTTCAGTGATGTTGTCGGAGACAAGTGTGATATCTAGCACCTCTTCTCGGTTCTTAGCTATGAAGGTGGGCTCATTGCCACTATTGCAAACAATGAGGTTAGTTCTTATAATTTAATCAAAAAGTGACTCACCTCTGTTGTAAGTGTAGGCACTGTCCTATACCGTGTGATGTGCGTTAACATCGCACCCGATGATGAGGTCAGTTTTTTGCCTTCCAGTTTATAAGACCTAGAAAAGGTTGTCACCAGGGAGAGGCCCCACATAGTCGTGGCCAAGATATGCCCGTGCCAGCCAGTAGGTAAATTTGGGAGTCTCCAGTTTAGCAATGGTTAGATATGTAGGGTGGCTGAGATTAGGAAGTAAGAGCACATTAACCTATGTTTCACTAATATACAAGTTCTGATCTTACATTCTACAATCCATGATTCTTGGATTAGGATGATGTCTTCTACGTCTTTGGATAGACGCAGAATTTATATTATATTTATTTATTTATATTTTTTCTTTATTTTTTTCTCTAAAAACGTTACAATAATTTAAGTGACCCGCAAAACATGTTGCTTATCTGCAGGTGATTGATCTTTTACAATAGTTTTTAAAAATTTATCGTTTGTGGAACTTATTTAAATAATTCAAATTTTGTTATTTAATTCAGTTGACTTTTGTTTTAAAAAATTAAAAAAAAGAAATAATTATGATTAAGCAAAATAATTTTTTTTAGTATTGTGAGTTACATAATACAGATTAAGGAAATAAAGTTTTAATACGTTTCTACGTTTTTTGAAATTCACTATGTTTTTTATATTTGCTGGTAGGTCATTCATCAATTGCGGTATGGAGTAGTTTGGATGTCTTCTCCCATAGTTGTTAAATGTTTCTGGAACTTCCTGAGCTCGTCTTCTTGTATTCTTTGCTGGTAGCGTTGATCGTCATAATAGCTTAATAGCATTGTCAGGTTAAATATACCGTTAACATCGAGGACCTTTAAAACAAAATTATTAGTATTCATAATTTTAAATATTTTTTGCAGCATAAATTACATATTTCTTAAAAACTACTATTGCACAATTAACAGAGATTTGGTTATTGTAACCTTACTACTGACAATATATATTTCTTGAAAAATGTGTAACATATCTTTGATTAATATTCAGAGGAAAAGCTGATGAAAAACCTCTTCACAAATTGGACTTTACAAAGAAATAAAGGGGGTGGTGGTGTTATGCTTGATTTCAAGTAACATTCAACATAAGGTTTAACAATTTATTTATTCAAAAATGAGTTATTCATCAATTACAATTAAAACACTTCTAAAGATAAATATACAAAATATAGATAGATAAATAAATAAATAGATGAATAAATAAACAAATAAATTAATTAATTATGAACGAGAATAAATAAATAATTAAATAACAAGATGAATAAATAAGTAAACAAATAAATATGTATGTATAAATATATAAATAAATCAGTAATACATAGAACAAATATATACGCAAATCAATAATTGTATAGATAAATATATAACCAATTATGACAGGTATGATAAATATATTACGATTCGTTCAGTAGACTTGAAATCAAGTGGTTGTCAGCTGAGCTTCAAGACCAGCGATAGCGCTCGAATAATTTATTTAGTCTAATAAGAACTTATTAGATTTAGATTTTTGAAGTTAAATGGAGATCATCGGTCGGAAAATCCCAGGTTAAGAATCATTTTCAGTAATTTATTTTGGGCTATTTGCAGTTTTCTGATGTGGCTTTTCGCACATTTACCCCACACAGGTGAGCCATAAAACATAATCGGCTGGAAAATTGCTTTGAAAATAACAAGTTTATTTTGTGAACTCATATTTGATTTTCGATTAATAAATGGGTATAACATTTTTATAGCCAGGTTAATCTTTTTAATGGTTTCTTGAATATGAAGACTAGAGGTAAGTGTTTTATCTAAGTGCACCCCAAGATACTTGGTACTTGATTTCCAATCTGTTTGAATGTTATTTAATCTAATTTTGTTGCTGGGTAAGAAACAGGCTTTTCTTTTTCTTGTAAAAAAGACTCTTTGAAGCATTTAATGTAATCTTTCATTTGTTGACACATGTTTCAACTTCATTTGCTCCAGATTTCAATTTGGTTACTATGTTACAACCTAATGAATCTGAAGCATAAATGCAAGTGTCGTCCGCAAATATAATAGCTTCACATGTGTTCAGTGATAGAAAGTCGTGTGTAAAAATGTTGTACAGGATTGGTTCAAGTACTGAGCCTTGAGGTACCCCCGCATCAATTGAGAGACTTTCTGTAATTATTTACATAGACTAAGTATTTCCTGCCAGACAAAAAGGAGTGTATAATTTTTATTAAGTACAGCGGAAAATTAAGGTTGTGAAGCTTGTAGAGCAAACCCACATGCCAAACTGTATCGAACGCTTTTTCTACGTCCAGAAGAATCATACCAGTGCTTTTCCCTGCAGCTAAATTATCTTTGATATGTCTCGGGATGCGATGAATTTGATGCACTGTGGAATGGTGTGGCCTGAAGCCAAATTGTTGCGGAGGTAGTATATTGTACAAATGTTAATGTGTTGCTAATTTAGTTTTGATAATTTTTTCGAAACATTTACTCACTGAGCTTAGTAAGCTTATGGGACGATAACTACTCGCCAGATATGCGTTTTTTCCTGGCATGGGAATGGGTATAATACCCATTGGACGTTTTCCATATTTTAGGATAGTAACCTTGTTTTATACAGCAGTTAAATAGGCGTTGTAAGAATTGTATGCCGCCTTTTGGGAGGTTCTTTAAAAAATATATTTTTTATTCCATCTAAACCAGGGGACTTGGAGTATTTCAAGTTCTTTATGACAGTTTCTATATCTTCTGCTGATATGCATTCGCCTTCATCTATCGTTAATGCTTGTGAGTTTATGAGCCCTATGGTCTATTGCACTAAGTTTTCTTCGCTGCTGTTAATGTTTCTACCAATTGAGCGGTTCGTATAGAACACTTTTACTAGAGCGTTAGCTTTTTCTACATTCGAAAGTAAAACTAAATTGCCCTTTTTCAAGATATATGTATCCCTGTGTGATTTTTTTGTTTAATAACTTCCAGAAGGGTTTGCTCCGTTTATCTAAGCCTTGGAGTTTAAAATTCCATTTTTCGTTTTGAAAAATCAAAATAAGTTTTTTGATTCTTGCTGTTAAGGTTTTGACTAGTATCAAGAATATGTTATCTCTAGTTCTTATCCATCTCGACCTTGCAAAATTCCTGATTTTAATAGTTTCTAAAATATGACGCGGGAGGACATCTGTTTTGTTCCATCGATTAACTTTTTTAGGTGCAGAATGCTTAATACACTCCAGTACCGAATCTGTGAAATAACTCATACCTTCGTCAATATGGTTCGGATTTATTTCTTCAGGCAAAATTTCCTGCCAGTTTGTTAGTTTTTGGCGCATTTTGTTTTTAAATAAGTTCCAGTTAGCTTTCTGGTAATTAAAAAATAAATTATTTGTCTGAATTAGTGACAAAACAGTACTACATTTTACTGGTAAATGGTCTAAGCTTAGATCATTTTGTGTTGCAGTTCGCAAGTCGAGTAATCATTTCAGTGGTGTGAGCGTTGATTTCTTCAATTGAGAAAAGCTCACTAGTTGGCGTTAATGCAGCGGCAGGTATATTGTTGTTGCTCCTATTGATCCACACGTTAGGGCGAAGGTTGGTTGGAGTTGTTGTTTTGGCAACCGGTTTGGTGGAGCGTTTCCGAAGCGAAGTAAGAGCAGGAAACTCGTTGGTGTTTGAAACGAACCCTTGATACTGTTGGTGACTATTCTGAGTAATATTCCTAGCCAAATGAGTGCTATTTCTGAGTGATAGCCGTTCTCTTATATTATTGAACGATATGCGGTTTTCACACGCTGGATCCTTTAATTTGTGGGTTTTATTGCAGTTTGCGCACTTAGTCTTTGCGGATTAATACTCATCAGTATGATAATTTTCAGTGCATATTCCGCAACGTGTCTTTATATGGCAGTTTTTCTCGCCATGACCAAACATTTGGCAATTATAGCATTGCGTGATTTTGTTGCGTTGTTCGAGCGAAGTCCCACTTCACTTGGCTTCTTAAAGCTGATCGAATATTTTTTTTTTAGTTCATTTAATCTAATTGAACCACACTCCAAAAATACTATATAGAATACATCACTGTATCCACTGTTTTAATGTTTTGCACTTTCAGACCTAGTGATGTTAGTTCCTGTTTTAATGTTTCGACGGGCATTTCATCTAGCCCATACAACACGACTTTGAATGACCTTGCTGATGGAAGGTCGTGAGAAAAGAATTTCCAATTCTTTGTTTTAAACACTGAGCACACAGCTTTGTGACTGTCGATAGTTTCACAAATGATTTTGATCCCTATTGATATTTTTTTAATATAATAGTTAATAATTTTTGCTTCGCAAAAGAGTGAATGGATTTCAGCACTGGTTTTTCGAAGAACACATATGGATGGTATTTTAACTTTTCTTTTGGAAACACTTTTTGATTGGATCATTTCATCATCACTATCATTGTCTGAATCGTCTAAACATTGTAGAGGACGATAGAAGTTTATTCTGGAGTTATCTCCAAGAGAATTAACTTTTTGAGTTTTATTGTTTGAAGACAAAATATTGTCTTCAAACTTGGGTGACCGGCTCCTCTTAGGAATTTTGCCTTTATCTTTTATACACTGATTTTAGTACCGCACAGATAGATAGAATGTCTTAACAGTTCAACGCGCCGATTAGTAGAGACGATAATTTTAAATAATTGATGCTGAAGATATAATATCTTATCGATACTTGTTTTGGACTCATTTCCCCACGCTAATATTCCGTATCTTAAACGGGATTCAGCAAGTGAAAGGTACACTTACTTCTGCACCTCTACGCTTGTGTATCTTTTGAGGTACACCATCGCAAAAACCGCATTTTTAAGTTGCGTCCATATCTTATTGACTTATTCATGCCATAAGAAGTGATCATCAATTACAACTCCCAGATACTTTATAGTCTTAACTACTTCAATAGCATCACTTCTCGTTGTCGTTGGGCAGTC
The DNA here is from genome assembly GCA_963966105.1 of Volucella zonaria. NCBI lineage: Eukaryota > Metazoa > Arthropoda > Insecta > Diptera > Syrphidae > Volucella > Volucella zonaria. The sequence continues at coordinate 49,423,468 of OZ014532.1, read as the reverse complement.
TTCGTTTTGATGATATGTATATGCTGATGGAAATTTCGGGCTGGAGGTGTGGCATGCGTATGTGCATCATGATCGTGGCACCATTTTGAGACGCTATTAAATTCACCTTGCATTATCGAGATCGCAGTATTAATGCACTTGTGTTTAACAATTATCGACGTATGCAAAGGCTGTACTTTTGTTATGCACTCGTTAGTATATAAGATGAAGAGGATTGATCCCAGTTTTGAACCTTGTGGTACACCATTCAGACTCTGATTTTCTTGGCTCAGAGTGTTTCTTACTTTTACCCTTATTTTTTTTCCCGATAGGTAATTCCCAACCCACTTTGCCAAGGTCCCTCTTACGCCAAATCGGTTGAGGCTTTCGATGATGTTCTCATGGCGTTGCCTTGCTGAAGTCTAAGAACATGACTAGAACATGGTGGTTTTTGTTTGGACCTGCGTTAATCACATTTGCGAGATCTCCCAATAGTAATACAGTGCTCTTATTTTTTTGGAAGCCATATTGGTTTGGATGTAAAACTCTATATTTTTCTGTGAAATTTTTTAGTCTTCGTATTATTATTTCCTCCAGGCATTTTTCTACAACAGGCAGAATTGCGATGGGCCTATAGTTCTCTATCTGGTTTTTCACTTCGGCCGAGGCCTTTTTGGAGTAATGGAGATTAATCTGACCAGAGGAGCCTTCAACACGGTGTCATGTGCGTCCTCCGATTCTGAACGTGAGCCCAAGAACTCATTTTCATCATCTTATCGTAAATTGATTGTCACCTCGGAAAGATTGGAGTCGTCGCTATCCATTTCAGGAAAGAATATCGACGCTTCGAGATCTAAGGCTGTATTTCCGGTTTCCGTTAGTGGGTGGCCGTGGCCCAAGTGGTAGTGTATTGGCTTCCAAATCGGACAGTTCGGAGTTCAATACCGGCAGTGACCAAAAGACCTTTTTCAGGCAACTAAAATCTTGTGAAATGAATGGTTACATAAATACCCCATCAAGTCCATTTACACTAATAATTTAGGCTCCCCATTAAATGTTGGATGCCACCCATGGAGCGAAATAGACACTGAGCCCAAACGCCTTTCTTTCTCTTTCTGTCCCATTTTCCGAAAAACTTAGCGCATGCTTTGACATCATAAGTGTAGTCATACAGACTTGAGCGTTCAGTTCTTTTTTTTTTAAAAAAAAAAGCAAAATGTTCCTTTTGCCAATCAGCATCTAGCTCATCCTTTTTGTAAATCCTCAGTGTTATAGACTTAAACCCGAACCAAATCATGTCATGTGCGCCGGAGGATTAGGGGATTCCTTATTGATTACGACCTACAAGAGCCCTTAGTTCCTCCAGTTTTGCTACTTTCCAGTCATGAGTCGGAAGGGTCGGGTTGCTGAGCCTGAAGATCTTCAGAATATTGTCTGGTGAGGTGGGTTCAACTGGGATTCATGTGCACGTACTTGGTCTGCTAGGGATATCCTCCTCTGGCCAGACCTCCCTTAATATACCTACGGCTCTTGTATAAAGATCGAAAGATCGGCACAAGCGATATGCTTGGTACCAGCCAGAAGTGCTTATGATGGGAGGTGGTCCGGGGTTTTTCCGCATGATGGCTAGGAAGCTGCCTGAGCGCTTTAACTATACCAACTGCCACCGTTTATGTGAAATTGATCCGTCGGCATCGGTTATCGATAACCGCCTTCATTATTGCGTCTTGTAGGACTTCGCACTTTTGATTTTGGGCCTTTTGGGAGCCGGTTTCGTTAAACGATCTCTGGTGCTTGGAGGAGTCTCCCAACGTTTTGGGAACAGTAGGCAATCCGTCTTCTCAGAGGTCGTTGGCCCACTTTATTTTGTTCCTCATGTCAGCAGTTGTTTCGACCTCCGGATTAGATCGGAGTGTTTTGATTATGCGTACCGTATGTCGACGTCTTATGTAGAGTACATCGGATGGGGCTTGCCGACGTGTCTGAGCCTCTGATCCTCTTTTGAGGGAAAAGTTTCAGTAGCAACAGGAACACCATGGCCTGGCACCAACTTTCTGCTGTTAGGGGGGAAGAAATTGCCTAACGCAGTTTTGTACCTCCTTAAGAGTTTGGAGTTTGGTTCATTGCTCTTATCTTAGAAGGTAAACCATGGCCTGTCACAGTTTTGCTTTTGCTCGGCACTGCAGGAGCCTAACTGGTAGTCCGCGTAGTCATTGTATTGTAGTCTGGTATTGAAAGAGTACCGGTCTCGAATTTTGTTTTTGAATTTTTAGATTAGATTAGAGATCCGCTGTATACAGATAAGATTAGCTAATTCGGAGGTCGCCAGGTGTCCGGATACTTCATTCACGACTGATCTATTTTTATAGATCTCTGCCAGGCTGACACGGTTCATATGACACCTTGATCCAGTGCAGGGGAGAAAAGAGTGGAAGGGAGTAGGAAAGTGAAGAAAGGAGAGGGGGAATGGGGGAAGAGAATCCTTTAGTTTCATCTAAAGAACTCCTCGAAATTCATTGACCTTACTTAGCCTCGACAAATTCCAAGTGTAGGTGGCTATAGAAGTCAGATATATAAAAATGTATGTAATCCAAGATCCAACAAAGTTTAAATGACATTTAACTTCTATAAATATCTCTAATTGAAAACAGTAATACAACACAAAAGCCATAGCCATGCATAACCACTTGCCTGTAACCAAAGCTCCATAAAATCACGCCATCATTCGCCGGCAATGTTTTGTAAATACGAATTGGAAATAAATCTCTCATTAAGAACCGCCAAAAAGTCATTAGACCGGAAGACCATCTTCTGAATTACATCAATGCCGCGGGTTTTTTTTTCTCCATTTTTTCCGCCCTGTCGCTCCCTTCTAATTACACGGACAAATTGAACACGATTTGAGGGTGGCAGATACACTTTTTCGCGGAAAAAAAGTACAATGAATAAATTAGGATCAAAATTAACTCAAACCCAGGGGTGGATTGGGAAGTGTTTTGTTTTTTTCCGCTCTTTTTTTATTTTACATTTTTTTTTTTGTTCGTTTTTCTTAGCATTCAACTTTTTAATGGGGGAACAAATTAAGAAAAAAAGCAATAGTCGACGTCGGCAACGGCATTGGCATCGGTGCCGGTAAGATTGCTGCCGCCGTCGCGACTTGCTGCAGGTCAGGAACATCACGTGACGCGTTTTATATAATTTGTGTCTTGAGTCTGCTTTTGGTATTATTTTCCTAAAAATAAAAAATAAAAAAAAAACAAAATGTCTAAGGATATACAGCATCAGGAGGGTGGTAGTGCACAAAAATTAAAAATTCAAGGGCAATGGTTTTTTTTTCTTCTCTCCATTTAAGTGTGTTTAACTTAGAAAGCCACTTTTATCTACCCCCGCAATGGTTGCGCAAGGACAAGGAAACTGGGTGCAAGTAAAAAGCGGAAAAAGTTTGGATATTTAAATTTCATTAAGAAAACGGAGGACTTCCGTTTGTTTATGCGAAGTGTATCAACAGGTGAGTGCGGCGGGAGCTGTCAGGTTAAATAACTATTCAAGGATGCTTTTATATTCATGTTTCAGGTGAGCTTAGTAGGATGGCAGCAGGGACTTAAAAATGTTGCGAATATAATTCATATCCATGAGGGATAATTTTTTATCACCGTCGTTTACATTAAACCAAGCCACGATATAGTTTGTGTTGATTTAGATCTATAGATCTGGTGTGCAGCCATGGAACCTGTTGGTAGGAGTCTTTCTTATGTATGTGCTTAGAGCAAACGTCTCTGCTCAACATGATTGTAAATTCTCAAAACTTTAAAAAAATTGCTTTAAGTTCTTCATACATTTTACTTAAGATGAAGC